>NNCF01131289.1:47998-79132 GCA_002313205.1 Laupala kohalensis | reverse complement strand
TTTTTAAGGAAAGATGAAAATTTTATTTTAACCATCTAAAACTGGGAATTATAAAATAAATTCACCATCCTTGTTGCGGTTACCACCAGTTTTCTTTCCTTTGATTTATTTCATTATTTAAATCATACTTTGTGGAAAATGCATGTTAATGAAAATGGGCAATATTTTTTTGTCCCTCCCCCCTTATTTTGATTTCTACCGCCGCTACTGTGTATAATGATGAGTATTTCCATCTTGTTATCATTGTAATTAGCTCACATTGAGATATCTGATTTTTATGTTTATTTTTAGACACTAACAAGAATATGTGTGATTGTGTGTGTGTGTGTGGTTTTGTATCCAGTGGAAGTGAAAGTTGTCATCCTTTAAGGAGTAAAATGTTCAAAAATATATAGTTATCATTTAATTGCACAAATTTTTATTTTGCGTATCTTAACTATAGTTTTGTATTTGACCATTCCAGTAGCGTGCTGCTTTGGTTACTGCAACTGAAAAAGTTATTTGTGAAATGTTTCAGACAATTTTTTATTAACATATGACATATGTCTACGTAAGTGAAATATTGATGTTTTCTTCGTAAACTTTTACATGGGATCTCATATCTTGGGATCGCGTTTATTTAATAAAACGCTTTAAACATTTTTAGTTCGTGTTGACGATTGTGCCCTCCTTTCCATAAATAAATTTCAAATCTCACCTTACTGCCCAACTACTTCCAGTTAACGCCGCGCAGACATTTTGTTTTTATTTTTGTTCGGGGATCCATTAATGCCACGTACTGGGCTGTGGAAATACCCGATCCGTTATTCATGCCAAAATGGTCTGGACCGGTTATTCACGTAATGTGTAGCGTAAGAGAAGCTGCATTCGTGTACCGTTGGAATGACTTTTCCGAGCGCAGGGTCGGTGCCTTGTATGATGTAAGTGTTGCACAGAAACAGAGAGAACACGAAATCTTTTGTCGACAACGTATTTGTTGGGATACGTCATTCACATTTTGACATTCTCACCAAGATGCTGTCATAAAAAAGTAGATGTATGGGAAAGCAATGTAATGAATTTGAAGTAACGATTCTGTCCTAATTTTCGGAAGGTATTCTCGTGAGTCCCATCTTATTATTCTTCCTCGTAACTTATTGCTACATGATCAGTTTTACTATATCTACTCTGTGATTTTGCATATGTCGTAGTGGGAGCTGCAAGTTTCATAGAACGTGTTTGATTAGATATGTTATTAATTTTTTGATTTTAAAAGTAATGTACTAATTACGGATTTATTGTCACTTTATGTCTGTCGTGAACAAAAAATGTATCTACTTTATGGGAGATATATGGAGAATCAATTTTATTGAGGAATTAATTCATTAATTTTGTGGGAAATGTATGGAGAATTAATTTATTAACTGTAAATCTATAAACAAATCTATTACGCGCAAAATTGGTATATGTCTCATTCTCTGGTATTTAGTAGTTCTATATATTTAGTTTCGTCATGATGTTGATCTTCCCAAGCTTTGCCGCGCGTGCAAACGTTTAAGTTATCATCGAACGCAAATAGATGTGCTCTTATTTTTCTTCGATTCTTGGTTTTTACAATCAGCTATGTAATGTAAGTACTATTACGAAAATCATAAAGCGTTATCATTACTGTATAGCCTACAGAGGAAATCTGAATGTCGTGATTGATTGAAGAAACAAAGGAAATGAAAATTCGATCTATCAATCTGGTCCAAATACGTTCGAACCGTACCGCCGCGGCCGAGACAATAGATCTAGATGAGGTCGGAGTACCACGGCCACCCAAGAGAAACAGTCCAGACGGGGCACACGACCAGAAAAAAAGGAACTTCCTGGAGGTGGTGCGCCTGGTTCGCCTCGAAAACAAAGCAAGGACGATGGCTCTCACAACGAGTTGCGGTGGCGCGGAACTCTGCTCGAGCGACGTCGTCGAATTCGATTGACCTCTGTCGAATTCGCGAATGGTTTTTTTTTCTTTTGTTCTGCTTCGTGGCACATGTATCGATTTGTTCACTGTCTCGTAGGTTTTGTGTATGGAATCACGCTGAATATATTTGATCAGGGCAGCACGTATAACATTTCTGCCGTCCCGGGACATCAAGGAAATGGCGCCCCCTGAATATAAATATTATGTAGACAAGTAAATAATCTATATTTAACTGTAAATAATGTTTAATTTTCATTACCATTAACAAAATACAATCAATAAGAGAGAACGATGTCAATAACGGATGAATACAGTTAAAATTCATCACCAAAATATTAATTAGCTCTTTCTACCTAAATAGATTATTGATACTATGTTATTTGCAAGTTAAAAAACCGTAGCTAGTTCGTATTCGCGTGTGTAATTAATTTATATATTTCCACGTGTGTATAAAAAAGAAAAATTGTCTTCACTAATCACCGGCCACCCTCTATATCTGACATGGGCCCATACGTTAATTACGGACCGCGTTTTCATTCCTCAATGTCTCAATAAGAGACATTATTATGTTTTTACTATCAACGTCAACTCTTCCATTTTAATTTAAGTTACAGAATCATAATTATGTTTTGTTTATTTAGATTTTATTTTTTGGATGCCTCCTGGAGTAGTGCATAGCGTTCTCGCCTTCTACCTCTGCTTACCCTGATTCTAATCCTAGTTAATCCAAGTAGAATTTGTAATGATGGACGAAGCGCAGGTTCACAACAGGTTTTCTCCAGGTACTCCCATTTCATTTGTATCATTCCATCACTAATTTCACTCATCATCATTCACCGCTCGTCTCATACGCTTATCACCTCACATCAATCCCCGCGTTGGCACTGTGGTTTCATAAAGCCATTGATGGAGCGCGCGGGGTAAACGATGATGGACCACTGCCTTGAGTAGTCACCCAACCAATGTGCTGAGCTAATACATACAGATTTTCTTTGAATCATTTTACGCGAAAGAGTTGTGAACGAGTTCATTCTTCTTTTTCAATTTGTTTCATCTCACTGCCTCCACCCGAAAAAAACGTTATCCAGTAAAAATGATATATTATGCCCAATAAATATAATATATTTTACCAAATAAATATAAAATACAAGTGCAACAATTTGTACATAATTTAATACATTTTATTTGTGAATTATTGGGGATTTATCGCTTACTCGCCAAACAACTCCGTCGTAGTATGTCAATTTTTAAAAATCGTATTAATTTTGTGTGTGAGGGGAATGTTTTTTTTAAATTCAATACAAGACCATTACTTAATCACATTCCAGGTTATCTTGTTATTTCGCATAATTTTTTGGTATCATAAGCGATTTCTTCCTACCTTCGTGTCTTGAAATAAACTCTTCCGTCTCCTACGCCATGATTAATTCTAGTACCTGAGTAAATAGTCTAATGCTTAGGTAACTGCGCTGTTAGGAAGATAACCTTGAGTCCTTGTTCAGTTCCTCGGTGCGAGAACATTTCAATTCAAACAAACATTGCCATGTGTCGCACGCGCGCCAAGGAGATGCAGGGGCGTATCACGGGAATCCCCTGCGCCCGCCTCCGACACGAGCGTGGGCTGAACTACGTAGCGGTTTTCCGGAACACTGTCGTCGTTTGCACACTTGTTTGCTTGGTGTTCGAATATTTTACTTGTTCTGAGTCACTGACTCGTGAATTAGAATAAAAAGTTGGTGTGAAACCCGTTGGTTTTTAATAAAGCTTGTACATATATCGATTCACGAATTCTTTGATGATAAGCTTTGCTGAAACAATTTTCTTGTGCCATGTCATAGTAACGCAATAGATTCGATTTATCCCCATAGTAGTTCTGCCAAAAATGAGGCAACTTAAAACAGATTATTTTCAAGGAGTGTATTTTCTCGTTATGGCCAACTTAGGACCTCGTTAACGAGCGCTTCTGACGTCGAATTCTACATGTGTTTGCTTACTAGATGTGTCGTGAAATATTCCTTTTTTTAGGGGGGGGCAACAGCATTTTGGTGTAACTGCAGTGGTGAGTCGCAGAGGGTTCACTTTTCCATCATCTCAGCTATATGAACCGAGACACAGTCGTGAAAAGCAACCATTCTTTCTGATCCTGTCGGGAATCGAATCCCGGGTTTTTTTCGTGTCAAGCGAGAGCTACTGAGGGGGCTCAATAGTAAGAGGAGGACATTAATTAGGTTTATCATGAAAACTGTGGGAAACGATTCTTTATTGTTATGATTATGCTCATCTTTCGAATATCACATTTGTAGAGACCTGAAGTGGTGTGCAGGAAGTCGAGCATCGTCATCAGTTTCCGAAGAATGTGGCTATATTCCATACTCTGCCAAAGCAGATTCTTAAGTTTCGTTTTTATTTATAAATTCTTTATGTGGCATCAGAGAAATAAATTTCTCGTCGTAAGTATCCACTTTGAAAATACTTCTTTTTTTCCTGAACCCAATTCATAGGAATTAGAAAAATGCCTTTAATTTTGACGGTACAATACTTTTCCTTATACGAGTAGCGTAAAAAAAGACGAGATTACATGTGTATGATTACGCGTACGAAAAGTTAATATAATATTTTCAATAGAACCGTCAAATCGGGTCATCATCAAATAACGCTACCGTTCGAACATTAAGGCTTTTCAAAGTTGACCATCGTTAGTTTCTAATAAACGTGGTCATAGAGGAATTATTAGTAAACTCCGGTGGGTCTTTCTTTTAATTTCCGAAATTAACAATCACCGAGCCAAGTAACCTGAATATGTTTCTATTCTTGATAATGCCACGTTATGTTGTTACCGGGTCAGGATGGGAGCAGTTAAACCCTCGGTCGCGTGCCGGAGCTCGAATGTGGGTTCGTACCCTGGGCTTTCGCACCGCTGGGACTCTGCTGATTTGTAGCGGTGTGGAGCGGAGCGGTCAAGGTTAAGAAAACCACAGAAGCGGAAGCCGCTCTCCAGTTATTACCCCATTTTTCTTGCGGCTTTTCTTCTTTTTCTTTTGTTTTATGCTACAGTAACAGGTTAGCAGACAGTCCTGAGAGAAAAGGATTCTGAGACTTACGATATTCCCTTGGTGCAGTTATAAAACTGATCGTAGAACTTTGACATTTCCTAAATAAGATTTGTAAACATCTTTCGGAAGACTTATGTCATTCCTTGGCGAAGCCTGGAATATTGTCAGAAGACTAAACTAGATTTTCGCATATCTCGTGTTCACTAAATTGCCCATTTTGTGCCCTACTAAAGGCACCGAGCTGTCTCTAGTTCCGACGTTACTATACAAAGATAAAGTCTCACATCTCTGACGGAATAACGTAAAAACATCATAATGAACTACTTTGATCAGAACATAAAATGATTCCGATTCAGAGAATGCGCAAAAAATATCTGATTTGTTTTGTAGTTTTGACGCATTTTATTGACAGTCTTATACTTATTCTTACATTGTATAAAACATATTATCGAAATTGGAGGAATTCGAACTTGACCTATTTTTCAAATGTTTTTATTTTAAATTTGATTTTAGGAAGATATTTATTCTTTCACATTTACTTTATCTAACCATTCATCACCTGACATTATTTAAAATGTATATTTGTATCATTTCATTCTGCTCAACGACGTAAGAACTCATTATTGAATATGGTGTTATTTGCAGATCAAGAGATCTTGACTGAGCTGGAACGAGAACGGCTATTGGTGTTCACGCCGTCCAAGTTGGTGGGTGGTAAGCGCATCGTCTGCTATGACGACCGCTACGTGCTCCGCCTGGCGGCCGAGACTGACGGCATCGTAGTCTCCAATGACAACTATCGAGACCTCGCACAGGTGAGAGTAAGAACTTCTCAACCACAGTGTTAGCCCTAACGCGCACTAGCCCGACCATGACCACGACTTGTCGCATACGACCAGTTTTTACATGGGATTAAATGGAACAGCGTGCACGAGGCAAAGTGCGGCCCGGTCGTCCGACCGGAGTCCGGTGGTTTTGGTCGGGCCCAACTCGCCTTTATTTGCTGTCGGAAAATACACAGATATCTATGGCGCTTCAGGCACTGCCACCAACACCGACCCGTCCAGTAGTGACTAAACAGCTGAACAGTGAACGAGTGCGACGTCGCTTTTACCAGAATTTGATACAGAAAGTTTCTTTGTGGCTATTAAAGATAGGCCGTCTTTATTGCATTTTTCGTCAGATGAATACCATAACAGAATTATGAAAAAGCAAATATTGGAAGATATTTGGCGGCAATGAGTTCGCCAAAGGAAAATGCTGATTTATTTAAGTATAACATAATTGTTTGTTGTTATTGATTCTACATAACATAACTTTGTTGTACTACAACAACAGTCTTTCTTTCAACTGAGGAAATCGCCGTCACGGTCGACTTCCTGTCGCATGGTCCACGACCAAGATTTGTCACGGTCGTGGTCGGGCTAGTGCGCGTTCATCCTTAGATTGAGAAGTAGGTCTAACGCCCACTTGGTCCTCGGTTTCGCTGCGTTCCAGCATAGATTGCAAAAGCTAATTTGATAAAATGCTGAAGTAGAGACGACATCGCCTCAAAGAATTGATTTCAGTTAGATACCACAAAATTCGTGCATTTCATTTGTTACTTTTTTTATTTTGTTTTTTAAGTATTCAGGGAGGGAAAAGTACCCGTCCCTGTCCGCCTCCCCTCGACTATGCCCAATGATGAACATTTACAGCAAAAAAATTTGTATGTAGATTCAAATCAATATTCTTAATGATGTCTACTCCTCTGAAGGATTCTAATTCGATGTCGGCGAGTCGTAAATCCCCAATTTAAAAAAAATTACTCCTCTGAATATAAATAGAGAAAAACGACATATCTTTTTGTTCCAAACTTTTTTTCCTTCAAAATTATGGCTTTTTGTATTAAATTGAAATTGTTTTTGAGAAAGGGTTTTAAATTAAACGGTCTGCAAAACACTCAGGTCGTTTTTGTGTACTAATTAAATCAACGCTGTGTTAGTGGAAATCAATTTGTTTTGTTTATTTCGTAGGAAAGCCCCGAGTTTCGCCGTGTGGTAGAAGAACGCATCCTGATGTACTCGTTCGTGAACGACCGCTTCATGCCCCCGGACGACCCTCTGGGTCGTGCGGGGCCCACGCTCGACCACTTTCTCCGTTGTCCCGCCGGCGGGAGCGGGATGGCGGGCGGCGGGGCAACGGCGGGCGCCGCAGGGGCGAGCGCGACACCCAGGCGCCCAGGGGAACCTCCGCCGCAACTCTGCCCTTACGGGAAGAAGTGCACGTACGGGAACAAGTGCAAGTACCAGCATCCAGAGAGAGGTCCTCTTCCTCAAAAGTCTGTCACCGAGAAGTTGGCGGAACACCACAAGCAACAGATGCAAGCGCGAGGGCAGGCAGCTGCGGTTGCTGCAGCTGTTGCGGCAGGTTAGTTTACCACATATTCTTTATGCCGGTACTTCACTTGCCATATTTGCCCAAACAAGGCCAAGTGTAGAGGAGCAATTTGTCCGTAATTGAGGTATTTGCTCTACTGTGGCAAGTACGCAAATACCCGTATCCGTCCTCTTGTCGGTTTTTAGTCGCACATCGGAGTACTCAAATAAGGCAAAAAAGACGGTGTTTCGCGCGTGATCGAGATTTGTTGATATTCTGGTTCTTTAATCTAAGTTTTGACTTTTTATTCCATAATTTCTTTAATATGGTCTGGAACATTTCTATGGGCTGAATAACGAAACAACGCAAAGATTTCTTGAATTATATCAAATACATACCATCCATCATTGGTATAAGAAAACATATTTGGCATTATTGAGTTATTTGCTTCGAGGATGTCATGTTTGTGATATTTGTGAATACGTCAAATACTTTGCCAAATACTGCGAGTATGCTACACAAGTATCGCAAGTGAAGTGCCAGCAATACTGATAAGGATGGCAGATGTCTCCCAACCTTAATTTTTACAGGGAAAAAATTGCACTAAGAAGTGTTCTTCATAATCGTACTTATGCAAATTAATATTCCATGTTCATGACAATCCTTTCAAATTTTGATCATTTGGGAAAACAACGGTCGTTCAATGTGGATTTTGGCTCTTAAAAAATTCTTCCTTCTTCCACTTTTATAAAAAATTCAAGAAATATGTTATACTATTTTTAACATCCATGATGCTCTCCGGNAAAAATTCAAGAAATATGTTATACTATTTTTAACATCCATGATGCTCTCCGGTTGTTGTAAATTTGATTGTTCGATAAATTCATCCATTGTTGAGCTCCCTTTCACTCATCATAATTCATAAATGTAATTTATATGTAAAACATGCAAAATTATTCCCTTGCGCTTGTTAAGTCCACTGAAGCCCACTCTTGCTGTTGGAATAATTAAGCTATTCGTGACTCGTGGTACCACAGACTTACCTCACAAAAGAAAGAAATGTTTTGATTTACACTGACATCGATATCCTTTAGTTTATTTTTTGTTGTATCAATTCTTTCACTTCATCCTTTGTGGAAGCAAAGATTTTGAGTTATGCCTACACATATAGCAATAATACATTAGGAAATAAAGTATCTTGTTTTTGCTGGATATAATTTTTATTTTAAAAGTCTATTTTTTATATACTTGGTACTTAAAATGTGTTTAAGTGAACTTTTGGTAATAGAGTTGTGTCAGAAACAATTTTTTGCTTCGTTACAGGCAATCCAGCCACTAAATCGGTGAGCCTTCCTCTTCCCGGATGCATTGATTCCCCAGACAAAGCTCCTCGCAAAACGCCGCTATCGCGCACGCGATCCAATGTTCCGGGGCTGCATCCACCGGTCCCTGGTCCCACAATCACCCCCGAACATGCGGACCACCCGTCCTCTGCGGGCGTACCCAAATCTCGAAGCGTGGAGAACATCCAAGGCGGTGGCTGCGCGTCCTACCTGTCTTCCGGCCCAACCATCGCTCCGCCACAAGGCTACGGACTGTGGGCGCGTCCCGACCCCGCGCTGCCTCCGCCGTCCACCGCCGCGCCACCGCAAACGTGGTGCCCGCCTCATCCTCACCGCTCTACCGGCCTCGTCTTCGGCGACCAGGGCGGACACGTGGCAGTGGCCCAACGCCTCTCCGATCCCGAGAGCACCGCCCCCGAATCGGCCAACCACCATCGGAAGCTGCAGAGGCAACTGACGCTCAACCCAGCGTGCGACCCGCGCTTACAGCAGTTGAGAGCGGTGGCACCGCAGCACCATAGACCCACGGCGCGGATGTCCAGCGGACCCGAAACATACGGATGGGAGACGCACTCTCGACCTCCGCCTCCGTTGTCGCAGCATCAACACGTGACGAGGAACGCGTCGGCTCCAGATTCGTACCGGCCTGGAGTTGTGTGGAATCCGCCTCCGGGTACACCGGCCGGGGGTGCGGCCGCGGCAGCCCTCATGGGTCGTAACATGTTTAGGCACGGATCTACATCCGACCCGCAGATCAACCTATGCGTGGAACCGACTGGCGATCCTTTCGATACCCCAGTGTGGCCGCAACAGCATCATCCACCTCAGCAAGGCTCCTTGATGTGGGGTCCTCCGCCGCCACCGTCGACAGAAGAAGCGCGGCGCATGATGCACTATCATCTGTCGGCGCTGTTTCCCCCGGAGCAAGTGCAACAGGCCATGAGAATGTTTCCGGAAGAAACAAGTGCGCAGAAAATCTGCGCAGCGATTCTCGCCATGTTCCCCGTGAAACCGTAAATTTTTGTTAAACGTGATAATTTTTTTTATGGGAGCTTCTCCTGCTAGACACGTGCTAGCAATAGTCGGAGAAATGCGCCTTGTTTTATATATATTATTGTTCTGGTGAAGAAATACTTATATACACACCTGATGAATAATCTTCATATTGGAGAAAGCTGATAGCCCTCTGGTTTACCAGTGGTTGGATGGGTGGACATATTTTTGCTATGTCCGTTTGCTTCTTTTCTTTTTTTAGATTCCTAGCCTTTGGAGTGATTATTTGGATGAATGGATGACCAATCTGAATGTATTAGAATGTTGATTCATTCCTTTGGAAAGTTTACATTACACCTTAAAATTTAATAATACTTGGTGTTTAATTGTCTGGCACTGTTGTCAAAAGAAGCACCGTCTTATCGTGACCAGTTGATGTTCCTTTTGATATGATTATTTGGACTGAAGGAAAAAGTTTTCCAATACCAGTAATTTTTAATGCATCATGATTACATTTGTCGACATTATCTGTAATCTGAAATTATATATTTCAATCATAAAATAAATGATGCCCCTATGCCATTTTTTTTCCGAACAATTTTATCAATTTAAATTATGTATAATATTCATGTTGAATTTCACAACTGAAAGTTTAGAGAATATATATTTCAAAGGCTGGGATTTACTTTTGTATGTAGCTTCTACATTTATTATATAGTTCCATGTAATCAATTGTAACTGTTTAGCAAAGCTGTGAGTTTAAGAGATGTAATTTACATCTGTAGTGTGTATGCGCGCATGCTCCTTTCCAGTGGTCTGGAGAAATTCGTGGGTGAGGGTCATGTGATGTGTATGCAAGGCTGTGTATATTGCACTGTGTTTTTGTACAGTCATAATTGATTATGAAGTAAGTTGTCTGTATTTTATTGTTTGTGAAACCAGACTATTTTTTAATAATCTGGAATTAAATTATTGTACGAAAGTTAATCTGTTGTACCTATATTCTGAACCACACGCTAATAGATTAACTATATAATTTCCTACCCTCAGAAATTTTTCCTTGCCGAACAGGATAGCAGTCTATTTACTTATTTGCTTTACAAAAAGAGAAAAGTAGTTGTTTCACACCAAAGTTCAATAACCTTATATAACAGATTTCCAAATGGCAGCCGACAAAGCCATACCATGAAGTCCTCACGGCCTAAACTATTTGGACACGATACACTGAATTAAACTTTAAAGAGTTATTTTCAGTGATTTTTAGAAACAATAGACTCAATAAGCGGATTTTTCCTTTAATTGAATTTAAAAATTTCATGTTATTGTTAATCTCTTTTTCTTGAGGATACATGCCAGTGTTGGTTGCATTATTTTCTGGACTTGAATTCTATTAACGAGACATCCCCAGTCTTTTTCAACTACTAAAGAAATGCTATGAAAATTATTTAATTACATTTCAAAATTTAATTCAACAACTTCAAAATACTAAATTGGAGATGTCTGGAATTTAAGGCCCATGAAATTGAAAACATTGCAGACTCCTCCCTTCTTTAGATTTTCGATAACTGCAAAAGGAAAAGAACACAAAATTAGGTAGAGTTTGACCTGAATTAACATAGATTTGCAAATTCCTTTCCTTCAAGGTAAACTGTTTCTTCTACATCCTTAAAAGAAATTTCCTATTCACCATTATTACTTATGAGAACATCACAACAGAAAGCTTGTCATAAATTTTGACACAATTGGGTAATAAATGAATCAAGGTTGCACAGCAACATAGCCAGTGTATTGTACCAGCCACAAAAGCTGAAGTCCTCACTTTGTTCCTACTGATGTTAAATTTTAAGAAGAATTAAAAACATATTTTTTGATTTGTTTTTTACATCAGCACTATCTTAAATTTTCATTGACTTTTTTGTTTAATCATCTAACAAAATAATACCATAGTTTTCAAAGTTTTATTTTATTCTGTATCATTACACAGAACTGGCCAGTAACACTGGACACAACTTAATAAACTTAAATATGTAAATCATATATACATTTCTTTTACTTCCCAGAAAATCCTCTATCAATTAAGGAACTTAAAATTTAGAGGGAAAAGAAAAGATAACTCTAAATGGATTGATGTAATATGTAAGAATTACATCATTTACACATGTAAATAACTGAAAACAAGTTAAAATATTCCTTCTCAGTTTTTCTTTTTTGGTTTAGGCTGAACCCGAGCATATTTAAAAGGAATATGAGGAGGATAATAGTTTTGCTTCCATCCTTCCATGACTTTCCTAGGTTTCTTCTTTGGATTCAATATAGTATGACTTATACCTATTGGCTTAGAACTATCATAGTAACACTCTTCTTCACTTTCATCTTTTCCAAAAGATATAAAACCTAATTCTTCACTAGGATGATCCAATGTCCCACCACTGCACGAAATATCTTCAGTCTCTAATTTCACTTCTGTATTGTCTGTCCTTCCATTTCTTGGTATACTATTTGAGTCTACCATAGAATGAGGTTTTTGTGTTTCTTTTAGTTTTGTCTCAAGATGGGAAGGGAGAGGAGGAAAACCCGACTTTCTCCGTGGGGGATCTTCCTTAAGTTTCTTTTTTGGATTCAATACATTTTGACTCACACCCAATCGCTCAGAATTTACATTATTACTTTCTTCTTCACATTCATCTTTGCCTAAAGAAATAAATTCTGATTTCACTTTATTTAACTTTCCTCTTGAGGGCGGAATGAACGCCTTACTTGTTGAAGTTTTGTTTAAGTACAACGTAGAAAACGCAATAGGATTGCATGTAGATTCTTCTTTAAGACTCTCAACTAATTTTGGAGAAGTAACTTCTAACTTAATCGTATCAATTGCTGGTTTCTTGAACTGCAGTAGATGTGCTGGAGGCTTGTGTAATTTTGCAAACTCTACAATTAATGTATGTAATTGGTGAAATGCATGACTTTTATCAGCAACGCAATTCTGAAAATAAACAAACAAATCAATTAATCAGTTGACTAATTTAACAAAATAAAAGATTTATTTTAGTTTCTAAAATGTTACCTTTGCCAGTGAAGTATTGATATAGGATCTTATACAACAAAATTAAAAACATTTTTGTTTCTCCTCAAGCTGAACTAATCTCTTTCGATGTCAAAAATATTTTTCCTAGTATCTCTCCATCTGAATGTAAAACTCTTTTATGTGACGCTCTAGACTCCACGTCTTGCCCCCTCTTTGTTAAAACAGAACTTTTTAACCAAATCTCTCTTTGCTTGGATGTGAATTATTTTAAATTTGATAATAAATTCTATCAACAGAACTCAGGCTTACCCATGGGTTCTCCTCTCTTTCCATTACTTGCAGATTTATTTATGGACCATCTCAAAAAACAACTGTTTGACTCTGGACATTTTCTTCTACCTAACATCATTTATTGGTACCGCTACGAAGATGGTGTAATCATTCTTTGGACAGGGACACACAGACAACTTGACATTTTTACTAAATTTCTGAATTCACTTCACCACAGAAATTGAACAGACAATAGAACACTCATTTCCTAGACCTCTATATTTCATTAGCAAACCACCACCAGTTTGACATATTCAGGAAAGACACATTTTCAGACACCGCCATTCACAATTCCTCACTACACCCTTCCTCACACAAACATGCTGCCTCCCACTTCATGGTGCATCGTCTCTTCACCATTACACTCTCACCAGATAAGATCAAAAAAGAAATAAACACAATAAAACTTATAGCATCAAACAATAGC
This sequence comes from Laupala kohalensis, assembly GCA_002313205.1. Taxonomy (NCBI): domain Eukaryota; kingdom Metazoa; phylum Arthropoda; class Insecta; order Orthoptera; family Trigonidiidae; genus Laupala; species Laupala kohalensis. The sequence goes on along the minus strand of NNCF01131289.1, from coordinate 65,658 downwards.
TACAACACCTCTCTCATTGATAATATAATCACTAAGAAAGTTAGATTTTAACACATAAAGAACCTCACACCACTTACTCCAAACAATAATATTGAAATCAGATATGCAATCCCTTTCATAGGCCCTCTCTCATTTAAATTTGCTAATTCATTACAACATTTCAACATTCACACTACCTTTCTCTCTCCACAAACTCAACTCAACCCTATTATATACAAGGGATCCCCCCCTCCCATCTCCTCCGAAGTGGAGTGTATGCCCTCTCATGCAGTGATGGGGCAGTCTGGAAGAACGTTCAAAGAGTCCAAGAACACATAAATGCATGGAAAAATAACACTACAGTCTCTCACTTTGCCAACCACCTAATAGGAAACAAACACACATTCAACATTAAGAAGGACCTCCATATATCAAAAGTAGAAAATAGATTTTGGCCTCGGATCAAATTAGAAATTTTACATACCCATTGTATTCTAACAAACAACTACATCTCCCTATTAAATGAACAAATCCCTGAACTTCATTCCCCTTATGAAACTAGCCTTCAAATTCCTTCCCTCTCACCCCCCAACTCTCCAGTGCACTGCACCCTACTCCCAACAGTTAAAACCCTGAGAAATTCTTTCTGTCATCTGCCGCCACTTCCTGGAACACCCCTCCACTCCAACCTCACCAACCCTCTTTCACTAACCATATAATGACCCCTGTTCGTTGCCCTCTGCGCACTTGCCAAAACAATTTCCTCAACATTCAGGTATGTAATTTTGTCGGTTTCTCACTCTGTATTTGTTTTCTTCTATCCATTCTTCATTGTTCTTTTCTTTATTGCATTTCATAATTTCAACAACTTTTACACTACTTTCGATACTGTTTTTACATCTCAATTATTGTACACTTTCATGTTATACTTTTATGTTTCAATTATTGTCATTTTCATGTACATATATATTTTGTACATGTATACTTTGTGTATGTTACTGACAATGGCTGCTATGCAGCCTTCAAGCTTTATAACATTAAAACTATGAGCAACAAACAAACAAATAACGTTTCATTTATCATTCTTTGATGTAGGATGAAAAATGCTGAGTTGCAGTCTATACACATTCACTGAACATGGAGCATCATTAGGTAACAAAATTACAGAACAATTTGCTTCTTTTAAAATTATATACAATATAATAATTATATAGTAATAAAAGAAAAGAGAGGGGAAAGTAAAAAAAAGCCAAGAAATAAGCAAAAACCCTTGGAAGAAGAAAAAGACAAAAAGAAAATGAATCGATGATTATATAAAGTAACCAGAATCAAAATTTGCATTTCTGAGTTAGTCTGTTTTTTTGTAATCCTTAGAGGTAGACATACATACTTATGGTCATACAACATTTACTAACAGAACAAATTTTTTCCAAATTATGTTGGAAAGTCTGACTCGCGGGTCCCTTTTAACAATCACCAAATCAAACAGGAATATTTGAAATACATGTTAAGACAGGATGCTGAACTCAACTGCCTGAGGAAAGGACAGTCCAGATATTGGATGAAAGAAAGAATAAAGTGCTATTTCCTGCTATGCACAAGATGGGGTTAGGGGAGGGTAGCAAGAAGGAAAAAAGAATAGCACACAGGAAAACATCTAGAATTTTGTGATCTAGTACAATATTGTTTAAATATTATACATAAAGTTGTTTGTATGGACTAATTTTAGTCTCGCTCATCAGTTTCCAGGATTCATAAGTCTATCACTGTTTCATTCATGATATGGTTCAACTATATGAGATGTAGTAAACTGGGATTAATTTGTTGTAAGCAAATGTGTGTATGCCCTTTTACTATTTTTCAAACTTCAACAAATTTGATGGCGAGCCCTAAAGCCCCATGAAAAAGAAAATCAATAAATTAGATACATCAGAAGATAATAATGTATCATAAATGTTTTCTTCTTCCTCCTTTTCACAAAATTCTAACTAATTTGAACTGAATATTGAGGGTTAAGTTGTTTGAAAATGGATATAATTATAGGGCACCAAATGTCTTAAAAATATGTATGTAACTTCATAAATAAACCCTATGATTTTATTAAAATTTGCCAATACTGCCCTTAACATCTCAGAGGCAATGATGCAGAATGAAGCATTTAACTGGGGAAAGAGATTCAATCTAGTAATATCTTTTATTGGGGAATACAAATTGTGAAGTTTAATTGTGTTGTTATGAAGGTGAGTATTCTCTTTCTATTGAGTCTTGCACTGAGAGATTTTTATTTAACAAGGATGACTTTTGTAATACAATCTTAAAAAATATTACGAATACTATAAAAGAAAATACAAGGGTATTATGGTATTTTACTCATAAAATAATTCTTGGGGAATGAGATTAATGCATTATTGCAATTATATGTTTTAGGAGCCAAGTTATTGCTCATGCTCTAAAAATGTCACCTGTTGAAAACTGTAAAAGGTTGAGAATTAAACCAGGGCTACTAAAGTGTTCTCATTACTACAAGGATAGAGCATATCTGAATAGAATTTTTGATTCAGAAAATTTGACCACTGGCATTTCCAGTTTCATACAGGGAAAGAATTTGAACGCTATCAATAATTGTATTGAATATGCAATAGTTAATAAGATTCTAATAATTTCTTTTAAAGATATATTGTAATCCTGATGTCAACATACCTTCAATCCAATTATTGTGGTTGGAAAACCAAGGATATTCTCCAACTGAATTCGTAAACCCTGAACGACCAACACTGGAACTCCTTCAGCAGTACACATAGTAATTACATGTTGCATCATAGACTTTGGGTTCACATCTTCTGCAAGTAGAACAGATGCAATGTCGTGTTTCTTTACACGTCTCGATACAGCATTAATGCCCAACTCTGTACTCTCACTAGAAAAAAATAATAAAATATAAATACAGGAAACAAGAAAATGAAATAATACACAGAAGTATCAAGTACAAACCGCCAGAAATTAGATTTCGGCTTAAGTTTCTTCTTCTTTTTCTCTTGAGGTACTTTTGTGAGCCTAAAATTAAAAAAAATGAACTCATTGCTCTTTTGTGGCAATATCAATAGAAAACCAAGAGTAGCAGGAATACTTTAATATTACCTTTGTAATTCATTTAAGACACCATTGTTTTCACTTTCGGATAAAATAGGCCTAAAATCAAATCAAATATGTAAATAATCTGCTGAACATAAGCCAGTGTTTACGTGTTGAGCACACTTAACCTAATTGATGTTAGTGAAAGCTATTTATTTAATAACTGAGAAAATAAGATTTTTACCAGTACTCTGGATGCGGGTTCAACAGTGTGTTTCGAATAACCTTTTTTTTATTCCCCAAAGTCTTCTGTATTAGTTTCTTCGATAAAGTAGGAACAGGGTGAAGAACACCCTTGCTTTCCTTATCCGCCATGTTGCTGGAACCAGACTTCTACTGCGACTTCTGCGATCTGGTGCATGGTGAGACAAATGGTCACAGAGAATCCACTGTGTTCTACTGCACAGCGCCCCGCGGACAACTGCGGAGAAAATACAAAATTACGTCGACTTCTGTTTCCTGTATGTACTCTGTGTTCCTACGGTCATTCCCAAGCGAAACCAAGATTTGTCTAAGAACGTTGATTTCCAAGAAGACCCCACTGGCCACCGGTGCCTAAATTAAATTCTGATTTTCTGGAGGATATCAGAGAAGGTGAGTACGACGTCGATGGAAAAGTATCAATCTGTCTAGTTGACTTCATTATTTGCTATTTATTGGCTATGAAGTGTATACTCGCCGTTTAATGTAATGAAACATACTGGACAGACATTTAGTTAGTTTAAATTAAGTGCATGCACGGAAGTCTTTCTTACGAAGTTGCACTAGTTATACTTGTGTTACTGAACGCTCGTCTTTACATTTTTCAGTGTGGTTAAACGTTTATGCTGTTCGTTGTGTCTTTATCACCTTTATTTATTCTCTAGTCATTGTGATGGACAAGACGACTGCTAGCGGATCTGCCACTGGTGAGTGAAGCAATTGCGTTCTGTGTAATCATTTATTCTAATATATGCTTTTCTATATTATGTATAGTATATGCCCCTTCAATATTAATTGCAAACTCAATTTTGTCTATGATGGTTGAAGTGTGGTGTTGCTTGTACTGTTATATTTTATTAAAATTGGGAAATGTCAATATCATGTTATGTTTATCCTCTAAGCTATTGTTTATATTTTAGTCAGAATTTGCCAAACTATTAAAATTGAAAACTAGATCATGCGATTTTGTTGCTGGAAGTTTGTTATCAAGTAATATATATTTTTTAAACTGTTCATTCAGTGTGGAGAAAAAATAAAATAAAATAATCATTTTAACCAATGGCTTTTGTGACAAGTTACCTGTTGAGTTAAGTTAAACAGTGCTCTATTAAAAAGGATGGGGTGTATTGATGTATTCAAATTATTGTTTCCTTATATTTGAAAGAAGTCTAATTTGTGTTGTGCAATATTCCTTTTTTATTTTAATTGTTTTTCTATTTACTTGCAAATCATAATATAATGAATCATTCAAGCAATCATTTAATTTGTTTCTCCCAAAAATGTGTTGTTGTTTTTGGTGGGTAAGCCTATTTCTTCACTATCTCTGAGATGAATTCTTTTGTCATGTTATTCTACAAGGCACTCCAAATTTTTAAAAAAAATCTTCACAGATATATAACCATAACACAGATGTAAAGTTCACTTTGACTCAAAATTACTCACTTTATCATCTACAGGTAGTTGGGTATATACTCGTATATCTACAGGTAGCGCAATGCTCATCATGATTTTTTACTTGCACAATAATACTGTAATTTTCTTAGATTTCAACATCTATTGATACTTCCTCAGAAATGCAGAGAGACTTTTTTAAAAATTATCTCAGACACCAGATAAACATAAAATAAACATAAACATTGATGATGGGTAAATATATAGAGAGAGACAACTAGCCTGATGAGAGGGAATTGGGTTCAATTCATTTCTTACCCATTTTTCCTAGAAGGTCATGTACGTAAACCAGTAGATTTTTTAAACTCTGGAATGAATTAATGTAATGTTTCTACAATAACCAAGATATTTCAGTTTTGGACTTTGTAATGTGTTCTCTGTTTCTTTGTTACTGTATTGTGTTTCAAAGTTTTTTACTCTTAATTTTTCGAATGTTTTCACTATACATATGAACACTTTATGTTCATTGCCACGGTATTTAATTTTGAATATACTGATTTTTCTTAGTAGATTTCAAGAAATGGCTTTCTGTTATGGATATCAATAGAATATAATCTTTGCTATGGCAAAGTAATCCATGATGATTTTCAGAGTTTTCCGTGAATGTGAATATTGCTTCTTTTATTGATGTGTTTCTGTGACTCTTGCAATTTTTTTGCGGATTCTATTGGAACTGTCTGAAAAGTATTAACCTATAAAATTTACTCAGACTTACTACAATTTTTATTTTGTATCTGCAATTACATTCACATTTTTGTAGAAATTTTTTCATAGCATGAAATGTAAATGTGGAATTTATATTGATGAACTGAGTATTTTGTTTCTGTGTTGTTGGTCTATTTTTGCGATGTTCAAACTGTTACTGGACCTTAAAATTTTAAAATATTTTATTGACAGGTTTAATATATTTTGGAAAAATTTATTTGTTGCTAAATTAATTATTGCCATAGCATTCTTTTGAAAGTGAGTGAAAGGGAATGCTATTGTTAATGGTGGGATTTTGACCACATTTCTGAAATTTACTACTGACAGGCAGGGTCTGAGTAATCATTGCATGTTGAGGAACAAATGTAAGTGTGAAAGTGATGTCTGGTGGATATCAGTTATTGTTATTTGTCTAATGTATTACTGTTGACAAGACTTCCTTTGCTTGGAACATCAAGATAGTTTGCTTTTCTGTGTTACAGCATGCACTTGCTCATTCAGGATAATGTCATATCAATTGAATGAAATGTATGTTTTTAATGGACATTGAACAATTTATTTGTGATTAATAACACCCGCCAAGACATGTGCTGTGAGGGTTTTTGAAGTGAAGAGGAAAGTGATTTGATTTCCATGATTTCTGTAGTTTGAATATATTCTTTTATTTTGTTTTTCGACATAGGAGACTATTGATGGTATGATGCAGAATTGTGATTGTGGTTTTGAAATATTTCGTGAATTTTCCGAAATAACGAACGTTCTAGAAATGCTAATATTTGTGTGCCATGTGCAATTTTCAACGTTCTATGGATCAGCGCAATATGAGAAGAGAAACAGAAATTTAAAAAATAGTATGTTTTATTGGACGCGTTTCTCTAAAGGTTGAATAAACGATAATATATTAATGTATTAAGTGAACTCTGTGCCACAGGGAATACAAATTGGTCTCCTCTCAGTCGTTTCACCCTATGTCACGAAATTTAATATAAAGAATATGTACGGAAGTAGCCATCATAGCGAGAATAACCATTCAATAACATAGCATATTATTTTTAAATAACTAATAGTTCTATGTAAGTCATTTTCTTGGGTACATGGAAAATCGAAAAAACAATTGTTGATACATCCAAAGTAGCAGTTCACCCTTCGCGTCTCCCCTTGTAACGGTCGTGCCGGATGAACTTCTACACGTACTTCCCGAAAACGTGTGAATCATCTTTTGCGAGTGTCTGTGAACAATTTAAGATGTTCTCTTTTCACACAATTGTTGCAGAGTTCGATAAATATCCAGATAGTAGAATATATTTGCGTATTCATTTTTGTGTATTAGATTGACGAATTAAATGTCCCGAGCGTATACTGTCGGAATCATGCGAAATTCTTCTCCAATTCGTAAATTATCGAATAATTAATTAACACAACAAACTTTTCTCAAAGTTTAATATCATGTAAGATTTCTGTCTAACAAACTACCCTCTGTACCAACAATTTTTTGAAACAGTTCCAGGTATATATTATCAACTTGAATCTAAACACTTTAACCGAAGTTTATATCAATTTTTGAAAGGTAAAATTTCTTTTAATATTATTCACTTCCCGGACCTCACTGTCTCCAGGAAGAGTGTGGCCTGTGTGGAGCAATCACGTTCTACCTCTTGTGACACTGGTTCTAACCCTGGTTGATTTAGGGGAATTTGTAGCGGTGGACAAAGTGGGTCTGCGGAAGGTATTCTCTGATTACTCCGGTTTACCCTGCCTTTCATTCCAATACATTTTACCCACCATCATCAGCTCGCATAATTTAGTCACCAAGATACGCATATCCTTATTCACTCGCATTGCCACCTTTGTTCCCCTGATAAGAGTGCTTGGAAAATACAGTGATGGAACTCTGCCTTGTGCAGTATCCCCTTCTAAATTTCATAGGAAATAATAATGTCTTTAAAGGGTAAGATTCTTTATTAAAGTTCATGAATTCTCTCAACACAAACTATTTTTATTTTTTCATTTCATTGACTATACCATTGAAAAACCAAATTTCAGTGAAGTGTTTCGTCCGGGGTGCACTGGTAATTTGAATATTATTGCCTAAATTAACAATAAATGGAAGTAATACATTGGGAAACAATTAAGAATATTTATATTAAATTAGAATATGAATAAAAATAGGTTAAAGTATGTACTTCTGATGTCATTCTGAGTGCAGGCTAGCAGGTATTCACTTGTTTAGGCTAGTCAGTACTGTAATTGAGTTAAATGTCTTAAACTGTAAAATTGTTAAAAGTCTCGTACATCAGTGCTCTGACGTTCAAGAATTTTTGTGTGATATTGTTGATCTCAGTTTCTTATACTTATATAAAATTCTGGCAACTCCTTATTTTTTTATTTAGGGTTCTTTTCTCCTTTATGTCTGCTTGTCTTGAAAAACAACATAAGTGAAAACCAATTCCATTATTTTCTTATACTCATTGATTTTGATAATGTCTTCTTTTGTCATTGTGGAGTTTAGTAACAGCTAGTGATAATTGATTGCCCTTGTGAAACTCATCGATCTGTAACTCCATCCAAGTTGGGAAAATTATTTGTATCTTGCATTTGAAGTAAACTTTCTACTGTTCAGCTTTTGTGTCCATCTGCTGAATAAACTTTACTTTCCTCTAGAGAATCTGTTTTCTAGTATTGACTTTCATGGAACAACTTACTGAAAAACTATCATGTATAACTATCATGTTGAACAATTGGTAAATATTGACATTTCAGTAAAAATTGTAGTTTCAAGAAAAGAATTTTACTATTTAGCTGTAATGGTGTGTTTCTTTATTATACTGTTAAAGTGTTGTTTATAAACATGATATTAATTGTTTATCTGAGATTTAGCATTAATAAAACTATTTTGCAACAATAGAATTAGTGTAATTTTTTAATTTATCTTTTAATTTATTTTTGTGTGTTCTATTATATTTGTGTAGTGCTAATGAGGGAAACTTGGTATTCGAGAGTGTGTAAAGTAATTATATAATTTTTGTAGGTATGAGTTTTTTGGTGGTTGTGTTGATAATGGTTTTTATTATCTTGCATGAGAAAGTGTGAGATGTTTGCTCTTTGTCATAGCTTACATGCATGTTTTATTCTTCTCTAGTTTGATTGAGTGCATGCTATTTAACCTGTCTCCCTTGATTATTAACTTACAGTAACTCATTCTGTAGATGTGTTTTTCTCCTTGGTTAATACCTATCTGAAAATCATATTTCTCCCAGTTTTTTTTTTTCTCCATTACCATTCGTGAGGTATTTTAGTTCTTACAGAAAAGTTGTTACTTCTACCGGTTGTTGGGAGCTGTGTATAATTATTATGTAGCCATATCACTTAAAATCTATTCTTTGGAATACTATTTCAAAAGAGCCAGGATAACTGAGTAAATGATTCAAAAGTCTTTGGGCGACTTCAATTAACCTGAAGTGTGTCAACGACAAAACGCTGGCTGATTATAAGTTTTAGAATGTTCTCGCACAAAAGTCGAATACGTCTCTTTCCGGCCGTAAGGCACTTGTCATCCCAACGCTTCGTTATTGGCAACTAAATTTTTTGATTCGTCCAAGTAGTTGGGAGTGATAGCACATTTTTTTGGTTGAACTTTACCAATGATACTGAATCAGCGCCACCGCCACTATAGTCCTCCTGCACCCATCCACTGAGCGAATCCTGTCTTACCGAATTTTCTAATGTGCACGATGTTCTGATCACCTTGGAGAGTATTTGTTGATAATGTCAGCTCGTAACACTTGAAATAGTCTGTTCTCCAAATGTTTCCCGTGCGTTGTACTACGTCAGAATGGTTCCTTCACCAGGCGTTTTGTATTTGCCAACATGGCCAAGTGTAGATTAGCTATTTGTCTATTTGCTCTATTGTGGCAAAAACGCTAATACGCGAACGCCCATATTCATCCTCGTGTCGGTCTTTTAATCTCACATCAAAGGACTCAAATAAGGCATATATTTGCGTGAACCGTCCACACTTTGTTTGTTGTGTTTCGCTCAGTATCGAGATTTGTTGGTATTCTGATTCTTTAACCTATATTTTGACTTTTCTTATTCTACAATTTCTTTCATATGGACTGGAATAACGAAACAATGTAAAGACTTCTAGAAGTATATCAAATACACTCCGTTCATCCTTGGTACTAGCATTCATATTTGGCGTTATTGAGTTATTTGCTTGTTCGGACCATGTGAGGATGGCATGTTTGTGATATATTTGAATACGTCAAATATTTGGCCAAACGCAGCGAATTCCGCAAAGTGAAGTGAAGTGGTGAATCGTATATTTAGGTGGTATATGGCGCTGCATTTGCCGGTAGTCGGCGCTGGCTAAAGTTACACTTTTTAAGACATAGTTAGACATATTGCTGTGGGGTCAGGATCTCGACAACCCTTACAGAGACAACTTTTTTTATTTTCCTTCCCTTCACTCGCAGTGTACGCTCTGTTGGGAATCTCCTCTTTTCAGCCAATATCGAATCAATCTGCAGTGAGTAGTTTCGATATAATAGCCCTTTGAATTTGCTGAAAGACTTGTGAATCATTCTGTGTAAATAGAATTCAGTGCATTGTGTTGGTTGGTGTGAGGCGTGCGTGGTGTTTCTAACCCCTGTGCGGGATGGTGTGTGCAGGTCAGATGTCGTTGCCGTCCACGTCGTTCGCGGCAGTCGGGGCCTCCGCCTCCGCCGCCGCCGCCGTGGTCGCCGCGGCTGCTGCTGCCGCCGCCCCCGCCTCCACCGCTGCGTCCATCGACGGCGCTGTCGCATCCACGTCCACCCCCGCCGCCTCTTCTTCTTCCACCACCTCCTCTTCCCCCTTGCCCCGCCAGCCGATCGTGTCTTCGGCGGTGGCCGAGGCCTACAGAGCCATATGCGAAAACGATACCATAGCGTCCAGAATCGTCCTGGAGATCATAAGGATAGTAGGACTTCTTCGTGGCGACGGCTCTGACTCCAGGCGAGTGAAGATCGCGGACGATTTCGTGGACTTGTTGAACGGGATCTCGACCCCGCACGAAGCGTACATGTTCGTCAAGAGATTCGCCACACTCTGTCGTAAAATTAGCCAGAGGCGGAGGAAGACTGTGAGAGGAAGTGGCAACTTTACGCACTTCTCGGGCAAACCCCGCAGAACAGTTCAAGTGACCAAGAAACACGCCATCCGTCCGAGGCGAAACGTTACTTGGAACCAGCCGTACGTTATCGGCCGACTGAATGGTCATCATATTATGTAGACCATGTTTGGAGCGTTTTTGTTTAAAACATAATTTAATGTATTTTGTGTAATGTATCTAATGATAATGATATCGTGTTATCACAAAACCCCTCATTGTCAAATGTCGTAAATAAATTTTTTTTGCTATTAATATATCTTCTTTGGACTCCTGATGTCGTTCTAACTCTTTATATTTCAGTTCAGAAAGGAACTTTTCTGGTTGTAGTTGATTCACCGAAACACTGAGTGATGTCAAAAGGAGAAAAAAGAAATCAATACAAGAGGTAAGGATTGTCTATACTGGCAGTTAGCATTACTCAGGTTTGAAATTCTCTGTATTTGAATTTACATATAATGTATTTCAATTACACTGAACCCAACATCCTTTCATATACTTCAAGTTCTCTTCAAACTTGAAGTTTATGAATTATTTATGAAAGTATTTTCTCAGCAACTTTTCTGTGAGGTGTTCTCAGCAAAGTATTTTTATGTGAATTTTTTTCCCATCCCCACCCATGTGTGGTTTTAATTTCTTTTTTTCTTTTTATTCATTTTATTAGAAGTACGAATTGGCTTAAAATTTTGTAAACTGGATGAATATATGTATGTTTTGCTTTTTTGTTTAATGATGCATTGATACTTCCTTCTGGGTAGTGCTATTGCTTGTGAATAATATAAGTTAATCCATAATTGATAATTATTCCATCAATTACCTTGGGTAAGTTGTTCCATGATCGTAAATCTAGGTACCATTGATTGTAAGTCTGGAATCAAATTTTTTTCTTTGATGTTATATTCTAGAAAAATGAATAGTTTTGATATCTGATCTAAGTTCTTTTGAAAATAGCATTGGTTTGTATTACTTGTGATTGTGTCTGTAAGTTAATTTTCTTATCAATGGTCTCATTAATGGTACCATAACAAGTATTTGAATTTTTAAAATTATCTCATTAGGTATGTGCAAGTGCAAAAATTCTTTTTTCTGTTTCAGAGAAGTTAATTTTTTAGTTTTGTTTTTATGTAGAGAAATTTGGTAGTTCTTATTTGTTGCATGTTTTTTTTACAAAGAATTATAAAAAACATGTCACTCAGGTTTTAATAATAGGCAAATTTTGGGGGACAGTCTAGTTGTCATTCTTATGTGTAGAATTTTTGACCTAATTATATTCATATTTGTATTTGAATTTTTTAAAATTCATAAATTCATTTCAAAATTATATCTACATGTCGTTGCTCTTGTGTGCAATTTAAATTAAGTTTCTGTAACACTGAGGGAAGTAATTTTTTATCCGCAAATCTAGAGTTTAATTTTTGTTGTTTGGACTAGTCTTCAATATTGGCATAAAACTTGTGAGAGTGGTTAGAATTGGAACCTACTATCGAAAGTTACTGAAAAATGGATGTTCAAGAGTAATTACATGCATCTTGTTATAACATCTAGAATTTTTCTTTCCTGGCACAATATTTCATTTATTCGAGATATTTTAATGTCTATAATATTTTAAAATAAGTAGGATCCTACTTTTACCACGTGGTGATTTTTCACAGTAAGACCTTTATTTCGTATTTGAAAGTAAAAGAATCTAAATTCCGGGATGCGCTGAAAATTTATTCCCCAACATTTTTCGTGATGATTCAGGTTTCCGACGTCGGTAACCTGTACGTAATGTTAGTCAGTGGAACGTACTAAATTAGTTTAATTTTTGTGAGTGTGGTGTAACTGTTTGTGGGACCCTGGTTATTCTATTTCTGAAATGTAGATCACATGCAGATTGTCTTTTATGAGTTCAGATTTCATTTGAGGGTGCTTCAGATTCCATGTCTGAAATTTGCTAGGAATATACACAAGTAACGCTCCAGTGAAAAATAGAATCCATTTTGAGAACTCAGAATATTATTTTCCACATTATTTTGAGAATGAGGGTTTGACTTGTCTTCGATGTTAAGATTTAAGAGAAGCCTTGGTCTAGATATTGGGAAAGTTCGACCAACTTTGGTGCCTGCAAATTTGGTTTCCAAGACTTCTAATTAATTTAATAAAGCATCGCTCGTCGAGAAAAGAGTATTGGCGTTTTCGTGGTGTCTGCGCCAATGTTGGCCCCGTTAGTACAACTTTGCGTGTTTAGAACTCCGAGACAAACATGAGTTGAACTAAGCAAACATGAATATTTAAGCTGTGTATTAATTAAAGGTTTTCCAAAATTGCGGGTAGTAGTAAGATTCTTATGAAGTGGTTCGTATAATATATTTAATCGTCCTTAGCGTCAGGCGTAAAGAAGACTGACGTATGATGCATAGGCTGAACCCAGAAAAATAGAAAATACTTTCGCTCAGGTGCCGGTCTCTCCTGATAAGTTGAATTGGGTAAATTACTGAAATAGTGTCACATAATAGAGGCACATCATATTGTGCTGGCTCTGTGTTAATTCAGTCGTGCCATGACACCGATGAATAGGGGACTTCTTAGCACTGGGTGTCAATAACTTTCCCGACGGAGTTCTCATGGAATGTTCTATTAATAAACATAATAACAAAAGTTAATTTAACTAAACTATAGGGTGATTAATACTTAGGGACAGGGCATTTATAGAAGTACGTAATTACGTATGTTTTTTTTTGGTGAGGATTATGTGCAGAGTGATACAAAACATTATCATTTTACTTAACCTATTGCAAATAACACCAAAAAGGAAGCGTGTAGATTAAATAGTTCAACCCTATTACCAATATCCACATTACTCGCGTAATTTTGCACAATGATGAAAGAACAAGTCATTTTCGAGGGTTTTACAACCAGTTTAATATGACTATTATTGAAAAAGATATCGGTCCCATCCCGAAATTATCTCTTCTGCTTGCTGATTAGCGCAACATTAAGATACGCGAAGTATTTTCAGCGGGGAAGGATATTTATATTTTTATTCTTGTCAGTGTTGCCATTAATCAAGTTAAGCAGACTTGTAATGAAATATTTGCTTTTATATGAAGCTTCAATATTTTCAATCATGTAGTTAAGTGTTAAAGTATTTACCTTTGCTCGGGCTGAATGTTACAATTAATGAAACTAATGAAATGAAAGTTTCGGATTTTGCCATGAGATGATGGGATTGTTATTAACATAATCACGCAATTTCTGAAAATCTGGTTGTTAGATGATTTGATTCTTACGGCACCGATAGTGAACTTGGAGAAACTATTTAGGAAAGAGAAAATAAAATTGAGAACGCGACTGATACATAAGTATGATAATTTAGAAAGTTTGAATTTCGGTTATAAATATTTGAGAAATTTTAATTTCATAATAAGGACATACTGTTATAATTTTATCATACAAATGTGTAAATGCCTTACCACGACAAACTAAATATCTTTTATGGTAGTCACGGCAAAGAAAAAGTGTCACCAAATTCCTTAGTGTCTGGCCACATCGCTGCTTAACGTGTCGTTTTTTATTGACATTTTAAATACGTCCTCACACATCAGTTTTTTATTATAGCTTTAAATATTTTGTATTCATGTTTTCGTCTCTTGTGATTCATATCGTACTTGGACATATTATTTTGAACTTTTAATGTAGTACGTGACAAATGTCTTGCTAATCTCTTTAGTCAAAATATTTTGGCGATTATTATGCAGGGTCATCGTAAAAGATTGGTTGGATTAAAAGGAATAACTCTCATTGTAATCGACGGAATGAATTATTTATATCAGAAAATTTTCTGAAGCTCACCGTGAGTATTTAGTCGTTACTGGAATCCATTATTGCTGGTCAGGTAATGTGCAGACTGGACTTTTGTGGTGAGTCGAGTTTATTAAAAGTGGTAACCATTCCTGCGGGTATATTAAAGAACCTATGAAGAGTATTATACGGGGTTACGTACTAGCACATGAAAGACTGTTAATGAGAATGTTTCTAACCGTTGGATTCGCAAAGCTGATCCTGATTAGTCCAAATGCTTACTTTTTAGTTGAGGAAAGGGGAGAGTATCTATCGAACTAGGTGTACGATGAATAACATTCGGCATTTGCATTGTCTACAGAAGCGAATTATTGTCGATGTTGAAACACTCTCACAGACATGGACCATGATCAACTAATACGACTAATCGTATATGTACGGAGCGACCATTTCAAGTCTAAAAAAACTAAATTTTAAATATTTTCCATTAAAGTTTTTTACTTTATTGTAATCTTTTAACTAATAATAAAATAAATTCAAACGTTTTCGATGACCCTCTCTGAAAAGAAGGGAATACGTTTAAAGTTGTGATAAAATGTGAGTAACATTTATTTTTGTCATGCTATCGATAAATTACAAACATTCTTTTGGTGAGGGAGACCATACTTTTCGCCAAAAATTACGGTTAACCTTTAAACGATATACGTGAAATTTTCCAGCCGTTTTTTTTTCATTAAGTTGTTAGCAAATGGTAAATTAGAGATATTTGTAGACGGTATGTTTGATACGAGACAGGGTGGGGGTCCGGGTCCCCTGAATGTCTCACTCTCTTGCGACGAACCTTATACGCAAACCTTCAAGCGAGAGATGTTGCGTGTGTGTGTATAATTCAAACGTTACGCTTCAAACGTTAATTTTCTCCGGGTGAGTCAGTTTTCCACCGTTGCCTTTATTCGAGACAGATTAAAGAAACGTTTTAAACCAAACGTTTTCATGAAACAATGTATATTTTTTAAATGTTAATTCTATTTTCATTTAACTTAATGCACTCGGAAAGAATAACCTGAAATTTTATCATTGCGCGAGATAAGTTCGATGTGAAAACTTCGCCTTACAGTAGGTGTCTTAGTTGTACGTGTAGTTGAACTCGAAGAATGGTAGAGAAGCGAAGATGGTATTAGAAAATATAATTGTGTGTTCTGGATCAAAAGAGCAGTATTCAGCGGAATAGGATTTCCAGCTAAATATGAAAGTATTTCTTCAACTTTGTGACTAGTGCTATCACCATCAATGCATGTGCTTTTATTCAGTATTTTTCATGAGTTCCAGTAATGTTTACTATCAATAAATGATAAATTCAATTCTACTTTCCCCTTTTATTAAAAATATAATTACTTGGTACTAAGAAGTAACCTTTACTCCTGATTAAAATGTAGCCGTTCAATTCACTATCATTTTTAAAATATATATTTTGTCGGGTAAATTTCATCGAATCAAAAAACTGGGTGTCTTTTATTTTACCAGAAACATTTATCAGCACTGTATTTATTTGAAAAGTTAATTCAGAACGTGAGGCGTGGTATTGGTTTGTTATGCTACATCTCGTCGTTGATGGAATTTATTTTCTTTCGCACAAGTTTCTTGTAAAATTTATTGCATTATTATAATAGGGATAGTAGTAATAATTTAATGCGATCCTGCAGAAAAATTGTTTCCTCTAGTACACCAGAATTGGGGCCAGCAGTCTTATTGCGTGTAGTTTCCATGTCAAATATTTAATAATTATATTCAGAATAAAAAGTGAAATGGAGAATTTTTAGTATGAAATGCCGTATGTTTTTTGTATATCCACTAAAAACCTTATTGAGTTCGTATTCCCTCGTACGCATCTATTTCAAAAGTGAACTTTGCAATTATTGGGTTTCCAAAGTCAGTTTTTCTAAATTATTATTTAGAAAAAATTATTATTTCTGAAGTATTATTCATTTTTTGACCAGATGGATGATATAATTTGAGACTATTTTCTTTAATATTACGTTATTCATTTTTTGACCAGATGGATGATATAATTTAAGACTATTTACTTTAATATTACGTAGATAAATCATGGGGATACCTGTTTTTAACAGTGTGTTTTCGGGAGGTGAAGATACTAGTCCCTAAAGGTGTATTTGAACGCAAACCCGCACTACTGACATGTGATGCTGGCCGATCTAGAATTATAAGCTGGAGTAGGGAAAAATGATTGTGGGGTGTAATGTTCGTGATTCTTTTTTATAACTAAACTAGATTAATTGATTTTCAAATTTTTAAATCTTCTTTACTCAGAATTTTTTAGTGAGATAGTAAAATTACGTATGAATTGGTACTATGATAAGTGTAACTTGTTGTGTTAGCTTAAGCAACTGTTTATACCGCAAGTTCAATAAAATTAAGAGTAAAGTAATTGAGTAGTAATTTATATATTTCTAATTCTGGAGAACTGTTGTAACTAGTTTGCTCAAATAACCCAAATAAAGCTGTTTTGGAATAAAAATGGCGGATGATCGTGTACTTTCGTTTTAATACTTCTTTCATGGTAGAAAATACATTCATTATGAATTCCCCCTCACCCCCCACCCCNNNNGAAAATAAAGAAAAAGAAGAAGAAAAACATGATGGTTCACAATGTCAGTGAGAAGTTCAGGAGAAAGTATGAAAGATGAGTATTTGATGTCTTCTATTATTCTGCCTAAATGCTAGAAGATTAGCCGATAAAACCTTGAATACTTATTTTGTCTTCAATTTAGGAAAAATACTTAAAATGGTGCAGATGACGGTGAAAAGTTACCCATAATTCGGGAGAAGCTTGATCTACTAGTTTCTTAATTACTATGATTTATATTGTTTTAGAGATATATTTTGTGATATCCCTGAAACATTTTACATAATCAAAAGTGAATAAAAATTTACTGTCTGGGAATAAAGTGGCGTGGAATTTTATATTATTTATTTATTATACACTGCACCACAAAATTGACCTACNTTAAAATCAATAAATTATTTTACATTGTAGAAGCACTGGTGCAGGAGGTAGTTTTTAACCGCGGATTTGAAGATATTCAATTTCATAATGTCTTTTATAATTCTTGGGCAGGGAATTATATAGAACGATTCCCGAATGACGCGGTCCTTTTTGGCAAAGAGTGGTTGACACTCTAGGGCGATAAATATTATTCCTATTGCGAGTATTGTGCTCGTGAACGAGACTGTTTCGTAT
>NNCF01131289.1:17245-42783 GCA_002313205.1 Laupala kohalensis | reverse complement strand
TTCTTATTGACCTCTTCCAGCGCACTGATTCGTGTGTCAATATACTGTACCATGTCATTGTACGCCTTCTGAAGATCAGCTTTGAATGAGTTGAGGAATGCGATAGTACCCATTGTTGTGAGATAGTTAGCAACTGAACGACAAAGTCAAATGAGAATACACGTAAAATGACAACTAACACTGAATGAAGGATGTTAGTATAATAATATATTTGTTACTAAGGAAGTTACAAATGAGATAATAAATAAATTAAATATACAAACAAACCGACGACAAAAATGACTGAAATAATTATTTAGGGCGACCACTGGAGATTAATTAATGCGACAATAACTACCGTATATTGTGTTAGAATGTAAATAAATACGAAAGTATCAAGAACAACGAATTGTAATATAATGTAATAATTCTATGAATTATGACGATAACTTGGGTGCAACAATGGGGCAGGGTTTAAATAAGTAAATAAACAAACCGACAACTAAAATCACTGAAATAATTTAGGATGACAACTGCAGATAAATTAATTTCACAATAACTAAGGCAATATTATCTTAAATTGTAATGAATAAGTACAAAAAGATCACGAAAACAAATGGTAAAATATTGGAATATTTCTATTTACGACGACGAAACTTGAGCAGTGCAACGTATGTGGAAACGTATTAGCAGAGTATTCGTGTATGTAAGCTTGCATTTGTTCTCCATGATATTCATCGTCCGATGTGCAATTTGAAACTATTAATCCTTATCCTTTGTCATATTTAAAAACTTTAGTGTCGTTTTATATTTCACACAGCTGTGTTGTACGGTAAATTATTTTATACATGTGTTTCCATTGAGAAATGTCACTTGCTAATTTCATTAGGAATGTGTGTGTATATATACTTACATGTCTATTCGTACCCCATAAAGCGTATTCTACAAATATTGTTTGTGAGATAACTCATGTGTCCATTTATTAATCCTTTTTTTTATCACGCTCTCCATTTAGAAACATCGAAAAATAATTTCTTTCATTCGAGTATGATTTTATCACAGTATCCTGCTATAGCTTGTAAATATTTCCAAGAGTTACAGATATAAAAACACTTGTCACCAAACGTCGGACTACACAGGTTTTTTGTATGAACGTTGGAATTTTAGACAGAATTTTCTAACATGTTTCTAAAAATTTGTGATTGTAGTGCAAAAATATTTGTAAACGCGGTGATTAATCCGCGGGATAATTTCGTGGAAATCCTGCAGTTCGCTTGACAGCTGTATTGTGTTTCGTTGTTGCACATTCAACTGACCTCTAGTACAAAAGAGAGCTTTAACAAGAGAAGTTGGAACGCCCCTCCACAGAATCGATACGGAACTTGCTGTGTGCGACGATAATGGAACCGCGGTTTCGATTGTGTGACCAAAGCGGAACTGATGAGAGTCTCTTGATAATTTGAATGGAAAGGTCTGCGAGTATTGTGGAAAGTCTCTCCGAAATGCAAATACCGGTTAATATATCTTCTATATTACAGAAATAGACAAATACGTGTTACACAAGTGATAGTTTTCATTTACCATGTATCCCTGATACTTTCCTTGCTATATAATTCATAAAACCTGGAAAATTGGGGATACATGGTAAAAACGAGAGAAACTGATGAATTGAAATATCTCTTATTTGCCAAATATAAAAATATCGTACAACAGAAGCATTGTGCGTCGAATGTATTAAGTATCGAAAGCTTTTAAGGACATTCTGACATTATTTGAAAATATTTATGTATTGCCTTTCTATGTCTTCTTGCAATCTCGAAACTTTTTAACTCGATTACAAATTGTGTATCACATTTTCGGACGCATTTTTTTTAATACTCATAGAGTCAATATTTTTTCAATTATTATTTTGCTAAATTAGTTTGGTAAAGCTTTAATGTGGGAGATTGAAGAAATTATATTTCGCTATGAATTTTATTGTTCATAGTATTGTTCATAGTATATTGTTCATAGTATTGTTCATAGTATATTGTTCATAGTATATTGTTCATAGTATATTGTTCATAGTATTGTTCATAGACACGTTTGTGAGGAAGTGTGTGCATATGTTTTACTATTATTCAATTTTTCTTCTATTTGTAAGGCCTTGTTCACTTCAGTTTCGATCGAGCTTTCAGTTTCATTTCAATTCGGAAGATTTTACACGATTCATTCGGTTCTCAGTTTACTATTATTGTAGTACTTGTAAATGCGAAATGTAGCGTGCTACTGAAGCTTATCTAGCGATAGGAGGTGGGGGTTGGGTAGTTGGCTGCTGTTAGTTGGNTTAGCTGGATTTACCAACATCTTGGCCCACGTGGAGGGGTTAGTAGAAGTAGTTAGCAGTAGTTAAGAGTTATTGATACTAGGAGGAGGTGGATATACGTAAGGAGAATTCGCAGCTATATGAACTGGGACATTCTTGTGAAAAACTACAAATTTTTCTGACCCTACCGGGAATTGAACCCGAGATGACTTAATGTGCTAGAACGCTACCACCTGCGCCACGGAGGGGGTTCTCAATTTAGCCCGTGTTGCGCTTTGAATCGAGTTTTTGTTTCGTGTTCAAGCACGTGATGTTTGGAAGTGTTCAAGGTACAGTGTTGTTGTTCGTGCATGACGGTAGTCTAGTTGCTGAGGCCGCAACTTCGGCTATGGAGAAACGGTGGATGAAAAGAGAACAATGGAGTAAAGCGTGGTACCTAAAACTGTCAAATCACGACAAAAAATATCATGGTCCTTCTTCAACATAGCGCATGTTGGACTAGGCAGATTTTCACTATCAGAAGTAACGAGCAGATTACTCATTCTTGCGAAACAAGCCTTTCCCCTACCCTTTTCCAGTTTTTCCCAGAACACCTTATAAAATTGTCCTCATCTTTCTGAACTGTTAGTCCTAATATGCACTATCAATTCTTATATACACTCAAACAATCGAATGTTTTAATATAAAATACTGAAAAACATGTGTAGGTGAATTTTAAAACTAATATTTTGAAGTCAACAAATCAATATCAAAATAAACCAAACAGTAACATCACTCTCATTGTTTGTTGTTTTTTACTATTACGTGAATGGTACTTGTTATTTTCTAATCATCTGAACACGTAAAAAAGTGTACTCAATACGATGAATTTGGAAGATAACTAAATATCCAGAGCGGAAATATGTTTAGAATCAGTCCTGGACTGAAACTGTAACGGAGACTGACGCATGACTCCTGTTTACACACAGGATTTGTGAGAAATGAATTGGAGCAAATACGGATAATCCATTCCGTCCGTTCTCCGTTTTCATTTCATTTTTTCTGTCAGTTGCCTGTGTTTACACACAGGAAAAGCGGACAGATTGACTGAAAAGGACTCTGAAGTGTAACAAGAATTCTTGTACAATGACACCACCAATTACATATTCTGGCCGTTTTTTTCCTCATTTCTTAATTAATACCGAGTAGACATTCTTGTTTGATCTACCTATCGAAATTCTCACATTTATAAGTCAAAGAAAGTAATTAGTAACTTTTGACTTTCTGTTACCATTAAAATTCATTGTAGATATTAATGCTCTGATTAATATTCTGGGGTTTACATTTTCTCAATATTTCATGCATGTCGAAATTAGTGTGACTTACAATATCCCTCAAATGGGATCAAATTCGGTTCTCAAAGTAGAACTTGGATTTTAATATTTTTTAAAACTTTCTCTAGCTTTATAAGTTATGTAGAATTCTCCGATATTTCGTGTAACTTTTTGTGAGTTATTGTAACTTCGTGGCGTAAACTTGTGAGAAAGTTTCGTGTGAAGTATGCTCTACATCGCCGTATCCCGAGTGAATTCCGAATGTCTACTAAGCTGGAGTATTCTCGGGAGCGACAGCAGCTACAATTTTTTTTTTTTTTGCGTAACAAATTAGCAGCACATTATGATGTAGGTCTGGGCGTTGCCCTAGTAAATCAATGTTCCAGCTGACTAAACACGCAGTCTAAAGCTTGTAAACGAATATCGGTTTATACACGAAGATGCTTCAATGCCTTTTTTAATATTAATTTTTTTTGTGTGTGTTTCATTTGCATACGTGGTGTCGCCGTTCGTTAAAAAATAACTTGTAAAAAATGGAGAGAGAAATATAATCGCGGATGTTGAGCCAACACCGCATTGGACATTGAGAGATCTGTTGTACGATATATATTGCAATATTTTATTTTACTGAGCTCTGATTTTAATAAATAATAAAAAATACAAATATATTGAAAGTATTTAGTTTTGTGTTTTAATTAACGTAAATAATTGTTTGTTTATTATTGGTGCATTAATTTTAAATATGTACAGATGTTTGGGTGGGTTCAATTTTACCTATGGAATATTTTATTCTTCAATACCATAGTAATACCTGTAGGCCAGCCCGGCGCGACGAGGTCCTGCTGACCCGCCTGCGCATAGGACATTGTCCTCTCACTCATAGGTATCTCTTACTACTTGATGATGAACCCGTTTGTGAGGAGTGTAGCTGTTCTCTGACAGTGCGTCACCTACTAACTGATTGCAGAAGATACTCAAGTATACGGAGACAAATTGGTCTGGCTGCAGATTTACCAACAATTCTCGGAAATGAAACGGTTAATGTTAATAAACTATTGAATTTTATGAGTAGATCGGGGCTCCTCCCACAAGTTCTCGGGAGGGTTTAAAATTTGCATTCCCTTTTCATCTTTCCTGTCTTCATTCTTTTCATCGTTCGTTTCTGTAATTCGAAAATATAATATTTAAAAATTGTCTTCCTTTTTTGTGAAATAATGTATTGGTATTCTGTTTTCTTTTCTTGTCTTTCATCTTTCTATTGAGATATTTGTTGATTTCAGGAGGGTTTTTTAGTGGGTATGGTCGAGATATTCGGCGAGTCCCACACACGGGGAAGAGTCACTACGGCTCTTCTCTATGGTGCGAAACTGCATTTTTCTCTACTTGCATGGGCTCTAATGACCTCGATGTTGACGAGCCCTAAAGCCCCAACCAAAAAAAAACAACATTGTAATTTTATTAAATTGTTCTTACATTTTGAATGACCTGTGTATTATTAAACTTCTTTACTTCACACGTTGGTGGTAAATCCGCAGTATGTTTGAGGTGGTTTAAAAATTCTCATATCAAATTGGGAATGTAAAATCACTTGTTGCGTAGTGGTGACTTTGTCGCGTGTTGACGGGAAAGATCTGTAATTTAATACCTATTTCTGGTTGAGATCTTATCATGTACTTAAGACAAATATTCCTGTTCGACATCTTCAGTTTCCCATACTACATGGCGTATCTTCCACGAACTTTTCTTCTAAAACATTCTTTTGGTGGAAGAACAGATATTTCAATCATCAGGAACAAACTACATTTATCACCATCCTGTGAAGCAATCAGACATGAATAGTTCGCGTATGCGAGGATGATTTAACTTTTTCCTAGAAACCTGATTGGTTACAAGGCAATGACTGCAGGTTTAGTTATTTGTCTATCAGGAAACAACTGTCCATTTTCTTCTCTTTTACATCGAGGTATTATCAAAATACTTTAATCTTTGCATTTATACGTGTTCAATTACTAGAATTCATTTTAGATGTCGAAAAAATAACTACGTCCAGTTATTACTGTGCGAGAGGAAATGAAATACTCAAAATGTCTGAGGCAATGCGGCGTTCGGCGAGCAATTCCAATTAAAATTTCTGTTTCAAAATGAGCGTGAGATTGAAGAGTGAAGCCCATTCTTGATTTTATCTCAGGTTTGTGGTATCATTAAATTTTTATTCATTAAGTCATGAAGTCAGTCATCAGTATTTATCTTCCATCGCCACTAAATATTGGACGCGAACGTGGGATGAATCGTATCCATATAAACCTCTTGTCGTTGGCCAGTCCTTTCATTTGGTATGGATCCACGTAATGCTCATGTACTCTCTAGGATCTATTGGAGAGATGTATCTCTCATGCGGATTTGCTGCGTGTTGTATCCGAAGTGGACGCTCTATTAGCATCAACTCTGATTTGATACAGCTATTGAATTATCCTGGTTCTCCGATCTCTGTTATAGGGCTCTTGTTCGGATAAAATGACCTTTTTTTTTTGTTCTGATGGCATTGTTTTTTGCTACCATGTATAACATTGATTTGAACCGAAAAACTAACCTCTTTCAATTTCTACCTATAATTAACTTTTTCATTTAGGTAAACAATTTTTTTGTGATATTCTGTTATCTGATTTCATTTGTTGTCAAAGATGTTTCAATCACAAAATATGACAACTGTTGTTTATTTATTTTCAATACAAATAAATAAGTTCTTGGGCTTCTTTAGTATTTATTTTCTTTCAAATATTTTTTTCTGAATGTTTATTTTCTTCAACAAATGTTTAATGTACTATGTTTATAACGCTTAGAAAAAAATTATGCTAATTAGTAGAAAATCAAGTCACCGTTGGAATGATAGTGCCTTACTTGAATATTTGCTTTTCAATTGAGCAATTTCATTTCACGGAGTGCTCCGAGATCAATATTTACTAAACACTCCAATGAAGGAAATACTTTATTGGATTAACTGTTGCATTTCTACATTTAATGTCATTCTTTTACATTTTGAAACGTTTGGTTAGTTCGATATTTCCATTTACTTTACGTTTTCTTGTCATTTACTTATGAAACTAGTTTCGCCAATGTTAGGCTTTCATGTCAAAATTAACTTAGAGAGCAAATTGAGGATGGGTGTATTTATGCTTGAACAAGAAATGAAGTGATCCTGTGGATTTCGAACTCCCAAAGAGCAGCTGCGATATTTCATTTGAGAGAATCCATGTGCATAAAATATAGGGTTTCGATAGTAACCGAAGCGTGGGAGACAATTGACGACGCAGAAATGTGCTCTCGAGTGTAGCTATCCATAGAAATTAAACCCCGATACCCTAAAAAACAGTCATATGACAAGGTGATTTATTATACACCATTAGTTTTTATTAATTAATTAATTAATGTATGGTCGCTTTTTAACATCATGGGTCATCAGAGATCACAGGACATATTACAGTTATATGACTGAATTAATTGTTACGAGGAATGAAAAGATTGACTCAATTGTAACATGAAATAAAAATAAATTACTATCAACAAATACACTAACAGGATACATATTACAAAAAGCAACTTAATAATACACTAATAAACGTGAATATAAAGCAAATTTAAATCCGTTTGTCAAGTTGTGACGATTTCAAAAAATGAAGCACCTTCTGGCATCCGCTGGGAGTTTCGAGTTAGTTTTTATATTCGACGACAGGTATGGTAAAATGTAATTTTGAAAATACTTATTTTTCATTGTGGTTGGATCAAAAGAATTTCCTGAGTCTTATCATCCGACCAGTTTCAAAAATTTCAATCTCACGCCCAAACTGTGTTAAAACAAACAAATCGTAGTAATTCGTAATAACAATCCATAATTTTTTTAGATTGGAACTATTTATTTTCTAATTACACAATACAACTTCTTTCAGGATTATTATCTTATGTTGTCTACACCCTGACACGGATTTGTCTTCGGGTAGAGGCGGTTTTTTATACAGGCTCTCTCGGCTCTTGCGTAGGGGCGGCGGTTTGTTGTAATAATTAATTTTGAATTGAGAGTTATTTTAATAATTTTTATTTATAAACTATCTTTTCCGAATAACTTATATTAGTGTGATGATACCTGTGAAAATGTTGTTTTATTAAATACAAATTTGTTGGTATTCTGTTGACATTAAAACACCTAGCTGACTATTTTTATCTTAGGAGTGTGCTGAAATTTTAAATCCATCTCTACCTTAGGGTCCTTGGTTGGAATTGATGGGACAGCTTGCTTCTGGAGAGTAAATTAGTTTATTGTCTTCCGCTTGGTCATATGCAAATTTTTTAACAGTACATTTATTATTGTTGTTTTCTATTTTCAAATAGTTTTGTTCATTTTTCTCTCGTTTTAAAACACTTCTTGCAATTATTTGTGTCCTTTCTCAGATCTTTCTTTCAACCGCGTTTGTGAATTCTCGCGTGTGTGGACACAGACTGAATGGAAGTTCAGAATTAGCGCTCTATGCCATCCTGTATTGGTTGTTACCTTTATCCACCTTATTCAGCGCTGCAGCGTAAGCCTGGAGTGAACTCTTGTGATCCGTCCTCTTTAACTCTGACGACCGTGGCGGTAGCGACAGCCCCCGGCGATGCTGGATGGCTTTGGTGAAAATGAAGCGACTTAGGTGCTGTGGTTGGCAGCCCTGATCCTCTGTCCATGTGAGCGGACTTGAAGAGTGAACGTTTGAATGGAGAGTGAAGGCGTTGACAGTATCCCTTCTTCAATACTGACACCCGACTGGACCTTTACTTTAAGTGCTGGTCGTTTGAAGTTGTGGAACTTGGGCGGTGGGAGGAGGTAATTTAAAGTTTCGCGAGCGTCGGTTGGGTAATAGGAAGTTTAAATGGTTCTACTTACCCGTTTGCGCAGATGTTATTTTGCCCTTTGCCACATTTCAGTTGTAAGAGGCCAAGGAAACGTACCAATGAAAGAAATGGTGGTTATTTTGTCATTTGTGAGTTCTAGTTTAGCTCGATAGATTCTATAAAAAGTAATAGCTGTTGCATATCTCTTTTTGTGATAATGTGCAAAAAGTTTGTGCTATTCGAAGTTTCTTCATTTTTATATGATTATAGACCTATAACATAACAAGTGTAAATAATGGCGGATCTATGGAGGGGGCTAAGGGGGTTATAACCCCCACCCCAATGGTCCTGAATTCTTAACAGATAAAATTGAAGTTGATAAAGGGCATACTTTGAAAAAGTGTAATAATTGTTATTAATAATATAAGTGTTATAGTTATGAATAATACCATATTGATTAATTACAATAGCATAAATAAGTAATTGTTATTAATAAAACCAGATTGTTAATTATTTATTTGATGCATTTTATTTAAAGGTAATATTTATAAAATGTGTGTTGCAAAACCATATTTTTAAACAAAAATACGCACCGATTAGCCTCCGCCACTGACTGTAAATACACGAGATCTACGAAACTAACTCTTTCAGAAAAGGGTAATAATAAAAATAAATCTTTTACGACAGAAAAGTTGTTTAGATTTTATTACTAAGTAATTTATTAACAAGCAATTTTATTGAGAAATTGGTTGCGATGCTTTGGATGCGCTTGCTCGCAGTAGAATCTTTTGATAGCATTAAATGACAGGATTGCAGTGTGAGGAATAAAGTAATTGCATTAGTCATTTGATGTAATATCTATGAGAATATGCTTAGGTCCCTGGAGGCATGTTCGTACTGTAAATTGTACATGGGATTTGTAATGAAGTTCCGGAGCATGAAAAGGAGATTACCTTGATCTTTGTACTGACCCTTAGCCAAATATGTAAATTTCGGAATACCGAGACTTGTGAAATTCACCATGTCACTCCATGTTTCTCCTCTGAGTACAGGTTTTCGCCTGTAATCTACTTTGTTCTCACATCACAGTTAAACATTTTTATGCCGTGGTATTGAAAGTTATATCGAGAAAGTGGTATTTGTTTTTCCATTCACCATTGGAGTGAGTTCATACTAGACGTGTAGGATTAGTGCACAGAACGGCTGGCTGGTCATTGTATTCAACATAGATTGGGTATTAGATTCATTTGGGTGGAAATTGTATCCATACCTCAACGCACTGAACGGGGATTCTGAAGACCACTGCTTTTCAATTGCTATCTAGACTTTCCCGGAGTTATGTACCGCAGCCTTTGGAAGCTAGTTTGCCACTTCCTCGTACCAAGGCGGGGAATCCCCGCAAAACCCGAGAGTCCTTCAGACTTGTGGCGAGAACACAAACTTCGCTTCGCCTTATTGTATTTGGTTTCCATTAAACTATAAAGCTACCGATGTGAATTCATCCGTGTTTTTATTTCACTGTTCAGTTTATCGCTCCAGTGTTATCGCCTTGATGAGATTTATATTTCTGGGTAAAAATTGTATTTGGACAAACTGAAATTGAGATCGAAAAATTATTAACGGAAATCTAGCCTAGTTACACTCTGGTACATAGTTTTTACTGAAGTTTATAAGTGTTTGCTATTATCTCTACCTAACCCTACTCTTTGTATACCGCCAGTGAACGGTTTCGAGTAACAGGGATGAAAGACATATTTCGAATCAACTCTAGCGCATTTTTATCATGCTAAATGTAGAATATACATCGCCCGAAACATACGATCAATGAGTATAATTGGAGGAAATGTGAAGAAGGTTTTTATGTAGTTTGGTGCCGAAATATTAGATAATTATGTTTAAAAAAATTGAAAATACTAGTAAATTAGCATTAGATATTTTCTCGAGGAAAGTATTGTCAACAGTCTGTAGTCATTTTCCAGATTTTTCAGTGAGAAACGCTCAAAGATTTATTGTCAACCTGTTTTAGTGTTTTGTTGTTTATCGTGCTCAGTTTGATTCAAATTTGTTGTGACATTTAAATATGAAAATAATTTTCAATACATGTGAATGGGGATTCAAGATGGTTATTCAAAACATTATGCGAGTCAAGTAAGGAAGAGAAAATGCTCTCTTTAAACCTAAATCCTCTTCTAAATATGAAGCGTTAAAAGCAAGGAGGCGACCCTAAAATGTAGGTAATGGCCGCTGGCTGCCGTTGCGACGACTCAAGCGAGCGATCCGTTATTAAACACGTTCGTGGCGGCGCGGCGTCAGTAACGCGATTCGAGGCTTTACGGGAAGCAACGCATCCAGCGGCTGTTTGCGGCGAGGGGAATTGTGCTGAGTTTACGCACGAAATGTGATTCCATGTGCTAATTGAGGAGAAGGAAATGTGAAAAAGGTTCAGGGCTCGTGTGTTTCGTGTTTGGATACAGAGCTGTGGAATTGTATAAATAAATAAATACATAAATAAATAAATTCATTGCCAGAAAAGCAGTTAGAAACTGCGTACGACCACGTGGAGAACTATAAACTAATTTAATCTCCGGAAGCAAGCAAGGGGCCATCCCCATCATTTCCGATCAAGAGGCCTAAGGTAGAGGAGGATTTAACATTTCAACAAACTCCTTAGCTAAGAATAAAAATAGTTCGATACATGTAATAATATTAACAGAAAACCAAAAAAATTGTATTTAAAAAAGCGCAAAAAAAGGTTTTTCACAAAAAAGTTTTATAATAAACTATAGATTATTCGGAATATATTGTTTCTAAATCGTAACTATTAAAATACCTCTATAAATTCGAGATTTATAGATGTCGCTCCTGGGCAACAGCGTGGGGAGCCTGTATAAAAATACGCCTGCATCCGCAGGAAAAACGGAGAAAATACCGGGCCAGGTTGGGGTTACAGAATTAATGTACTCAACCATGTTCATGAACCCAATCGTACCGAATATTTAATACCGTACCAAATAATTATTCCCAAGATTTTTAAAACATTCACGAAAATTGGAAACATATAACAAAAAGTCGTGATAAGTTGATGCTTTTCTTTAAGAAAGTGTAATTTATATCAGTGAATATAATTCTAATGAAATATATGATTGTAGCTTACTCCGTCGTATAAAATGTGCTAGATACCTCCTTATATATACAAAAATAATTATGAGAATGCTCTGTGTGTGTTAATAAGAGACCAGTTGGCAATTTTCTTACGTGTTAGCGTTTTATTTGAGATGGTTAATTTACCTCCCTTCGCCGCGCATTCTCACGTTCAAAAGTTTTCCCCTTGCGAAGGCCGAAGCCGATTACGTTCGGATAACATCAGATTTTTGTTTTTAGGTCCGATTATCTTTCAAATACGACAGAAAATAAATCTCGGAATCGCCAATTATGAGGCTTGAAATTGAAGATTTGTAATTTAAAGTAATATTAAAAATGTGAGTTTGATAGTATGAATTTATTTTGGTTTTAGTTAAACATTCACATTTTCATCACACCAGTGATAATATAGATAAAAGGTACTAGATTAAACAATTTCCTACGATCAGTCGAAAGCTTTCTGCAGCATCATTCTTCTCCTAAAGGCATTACAGCTCAGTGAGCGTGAACCGGCTCCTTCCACTTCTTCCTATCCATAACTAACTTCCTCCAGTTCCTGATTTTTATTCTTCTAAGGTCGTCCAAAATGTCATCTTCACATTTGATATTTGCTCTTACTTTTGGCTTCGTTGAAACCGACTTCCCAAGAGTGATCTTAGTGACTCTTCTTGCAACCTTTGTGTGTTCTAGCCAGACTATCCTTCGTGCGCTGGCGCTTCTTACTATGCTCCTTGATTTCATTATGGCGTTTAACTCAAAGTTTGACTTTCTTTTCCAGGACTTTCTTGTAGGCGTCATATATTCGGAGCAGTTATTATTATTGAGGCTTTAGGTTTTTCTAACATCTTGGTCAACAATGAGCCCTTCGGCGGAGTATCTTTATTTCAAATACGAATACCTTGTTCTCTGTGTTTTCTGGAAGATCCAGGTTTCATATTGACTTCATGTCTGAGTTCTGTAATGTCACATCGTATTTTCTCAACAGAAAATTGAAAATATCTTCTTCCGAAAAGATAATTATAAGAAAGATATATTTTACTTGCCATAATTAATCACTTTTTAATTTCTTCAAGTGAGTTATTATTATTATTATTATTATTATTATTGTTATTTACACCTAAATATTTGAACTTATGCATTCTGTATGTTCATATCTGCTAAATGAATACAGTATCATTGCTTCCACTATATTAAAGAATGCATCAGTAAAATAATTTTTAATTCCGAAACTTTTTATTATTTGTATTAATAATTTTTATCTTCAAGTTAATTCGTTGTATAGTATTGAAAAATTATCAATTTTTAATCTATATGTATTACTAGTCACATCATTATGATAGATTCTATAATTATTATAATCTAAGAAAATATTCATAATTACTTTATTGTATTATTATTGTTATTATTATCATTTATAATTCCCATATATCATAAATGTGCTTTATCTTGATATTGTGATCAATTGACAACACAACTACTCTTAGAAACATATCGTGTTAGAAACAACTACTCTTAGAAATGTCATTGCTCAAATCCATACACGAAACGGGGTTCCTCAAGTTCTCGGGTGGGGTTGGATTTAAATATTTTTCCCCCTTTACTTTGAATTAACATTTTTCTCTCTCCAAATTAAATTTTTCCCTTTGTTTTCGGTTTAAATATTTATTTTAAAAAAATTTAAATTATATTTGGATATACTGTACTTCAGGAGGGTTTTTAGTATGGTCGAGTCATTCGCCGAGTCTCATACGCGGGGTGAGACATGTTGGCTCTCCTTAGTGCGTAACTGCATTTTCCCTACCTGTACAAAATTTTTGGGCTCTAATGACCTCGATGTGGGCGAGCCGTAAAGCCCCACAAAAAAAAAGAAACATATCGACCTTTACGAATTCTTTTCGAATCCTCCGGTATCGAAATGTATTTAAACCCACAAGTAACTCTACCTGTCTCTTCCTACCAAAGGTCCTTGGTACGTCTGCAGAAGGAGGCTTCTAATCGCAAAGCCTAGCCTTCCGAACAAAGGGTTTTGTCCTTGGGGCGGTGATGAAAAGGTTTGAAGAGACACGGGAGATTCCATCAGGCGACTTGCTGCGTCAATACGTCGTGGAAAGTCGGAAAAATTAAACTGGGTGATGTTCACTTTCAATTTCAATTTTTCCTTGGATAGGGATGCCTTCCTTTGTCATCTTTTATTTTATTTTAAGATTAGTGTTTTTTTCTTCCTTTGAAGAATGTGTAATACAATTTTCGACCAGGTGAAAATGGCGACGAGTCGTGAATCGAACCAGAGACTCCTGCTTTGATCGCAGGGGTTTTAACCACTATGCCACCCGTTTGCCTTTCACAAGTCTGCACCAATTCTACTCAGGCTTTAACTGTTGAAGACCCGAGACATCCCGAACTCCCATCGATTCTTCATCGTTATCTAGCCGAAAGTTACCTCATATCTTCTCCACGTGTAGGTACACGAAAGAAATATGTGTATAAGTGTTGGATTGTTCTACTTCTATACGGACAGACGGGACATGGTAAGTAGCGTCTTCGTCCCCCATTTCCTTCTGAGCAGAAGAGCGTTAGTTTTATTCTCCGCGTGGGGGAACTGGGCGATATTTTCTCTCACGTACTTGAGACTTCATGTTGTTGCGGAACCTTGCACTTCCCGTCATTCCAATATCTATCCTTCACCGATATCATGCAGTTAAGTGTAAGATAGGACCTGATAGCCTCTTCCTTGTCACACCAGAAGTAAGACATGAAAGAGAAAGCTCATTGAGATCATTTTACAGACTCTTGTCATGTCCACTCCTCAGCAGCCCTGAAATACATTGTGAACATTTGACACATTACTATTGCATCAAATTTGATGTTTTCGATCGTTTTAACAGCATGTAAAATTTTATCATCCCTTTTCCTTCTTGAAGCTTTGACTTCTTCTTACACGCATTGTAAAATATGAAGCTATATATTCTTCATGAAATATGCAAATACAAATAACGAAGAAAGTACGAATATAATCCTAGTCCGAAGGGAAACAATATTCAATTCCTTTCATAATATAGGAGCGTCCGAAAGCCCATTAGTATGCGAAGGTGTAGAATCGGGTGGGGAGGGGATGTTAATGTGGACGACAACGTCTCATTCTCGCAGTATACAATAGGACGGTATAAGTAAATATGAATAGTCTCAATTAAGTTTTCGTGTAACTGGCGTGTTTGATCGATTTTATTTTCTATTATACCTTTTAATATTTTCGCATTATCTTTATTTTTTCACCAAAAAATTTCTTTACCACTTTATGTATAATATTTATATTTGAAACTATCCCCTAATTTTGAAGAATTCTGTAATATGGATCGTTACTTTCGTTGTCCTGAAATTTCACATTAAAATCAGTTATAATAGACAAGTTGGTCTGAATCAATTCAATTTTTATCATTTTAATACTAAACACATCCTTGCCTCAATCTATGATATATGTGTTGTTATTAATTTCCAGTCCATCCTTTTTTTGTATGAACGTAGGAAATTTCCATTGACATCAGATGAAAGGAGTGTTTGTGGAAAATTGACAGGTGCTTCGTATATCCTCGAAGTGTTTTATGACGCATCGTTCTCCGTATGAAGACGAGATCCGTCGGAATATAAACTGACCATGACATTCGTGTTGCGCTCATGCAGCGTTTTTGAAATACTCATAGATATTGCATCTTTAACTGCATTTCTGTTTCAGTGGAAACGCATATCATTGTAGTAAATCAATAAAGTAGCTTGGAAAACATTTTCGCCATATTCCTTGAAAATAGGGAAAGTAACATTTGTAGGGAATAAACTGCTGTATTGGTTTTCTTTATCATCAAACTTCTGAATAATGCAATATTCGGTCTTCATTTATGTTATTGTTTGTATAACAGTTGATTTTTCCTAATTCAGTGGTTTTGATATTGTTTATTTGATAAAAGAAGAATTACGCAAAAACATGTTTATATCGAGACATTTTTAGAGGACAAAAGTATCCATCAGAAATAGTATATTATTTTTATAAGATATTGGTATTCGATACTAAATTGTAGTCACATCCTTTTTATAGGAAATATTTTAGAAAAGATTTTGTCTCGTCGACACTCAGTTCTATCGCTAACGATATATAGGATTGTCTTGATCACTGGACATTGTCATTTGATTTTACCATATTTTTTTTTCGTTACGAGATTTAAAATCGCATTATCGAACCGTACCCTTCGACGTTTGAGGTAATGGATAGCGTCGCTTTCAATTTTGCTTGTTTCAATGAATTCCAATAATTGTGTATGGCGTAAAAAGTTGGCGGGTGAACTAGTTCTTGGATCAATATTTGGGATTACACAGTAATTCTCAAGCTGACTGAAAGATAAACTACACAAATTCTATAGGATGTTATGTTAATTCAAAACGTAATTTCAAGTTACGGAAATACAGTATTTCTCTCTTTCTTAATTTTCTGTATTAAATTTGTATTTTTTTTATATTTTTATGAAACATTTTGTTTATAAAAGAAGGTAAATATTGGGCGTAGGCAGTATTTTTCAATGTTACAAAATGTATTTTGAACTATTTGGATCCTCAATTTAATGTCTTCGTGGAAAGACTTTATGAAAAATTCGCTAGAATAAGGTTTGTTGTTTTTAAAAGATTGTCAGACAGCGAAAAAAAATTGCTGTAAGTTTGTATGAATTCTCTGTTGTAGGTGTTTAGATGATATTTTCAAACATATACGTTGCGTATTAGGGGAATAAATTAGCGATATTTGAGTAGTATTCCCTTTCAGGTTATTAAACGATTCAAAAACCTCCATCAATTAACGGCGTTAGTTTCTAAATTCATTTTATAAATTAAAATGTTTCAGAATTTCTCTTGACTGTTTTCGTGTAAACATTTAAACATAAATCATTTGGTTGAAAAAAACATTTTAGTAACTCATTTGTGTTATTAATTATCTATTTGAATCCCATGAATTGAAAAGACTTCCATACCTGTGGAAGCCATACCCAGTGTCTCCATAAATGAGAAGATAGGCTTCCCGTAATACACCAAGTACGACGAATAGCAGACGAAGCATATCCAATAAACTTGCGAATGGCGACACAGGAAACGTGTAAGAAACAATTTCATTGATATTCTGTTAAGTTGATAGTTAATATTATGAAGAATTTATATTCCATATTTTAAATATTTAATTTATATTCCATTGTGAAGACATGATTATTATCATTTTAAATCAGGCAGGTTTTCCATTAATAATTATTTACAATGTGTGAAATTTCGTGTTCAAAAATATCACGACTACATTTCATTAAATGTGCATAGTGCTAACCTAAAATGAATGATTTAACTATAAATTGAAAAATGATAAAGATAAAATGTCTCAACTCTTTGGAATTAGGACCCATTGCTGTTATTTGTCAGAAAATAACAATTTCAAATATAATTTTACAATTATTGTTTACAAATGTTATTTCCTTTTAATGGTTACACAGTCTCGTTATTTTTTTTAGTTTTTTTTAGTTTTTAAAATTGACATGAATATTTTCTCATTAAAATTTACCGCAGATACATCTCATTTATTGATGAAATAGAAAAATATTAATTTAGTTAAATATTAATATTGAACTCTTCCTTACAGAAATATCTGCGATAGGGTTAGTTTTATTAAAAATGTTCGGTACAGTTTTTATTCAGAATCGAACAGTGTACATTTTTGAAAAGATTTTTATATTTTAGAAAATTTGCTAGTTTTCCAGTAACTTGTAAAAAAGTGGATGTCTTCATTCTTTCACCCATATAAAAATATCATTTTCTAACTTGGCAAAACTTTGTGTTCCTTTTGTGCAATTTACTTCGTCCGGTTACGCGGAAAAGAACTTAAATTTTCTGGGACATTTGCATGTTAATGTGTTTGATGATTTTAATTTCGATTCGAGATTTTGTGTTATTTATCGTCGTATCCTTTTAGAATTATTCCGATATAGTATTTGCTTTCGGAACCGCCAGACGAATTTATGCGCCATTTCTCAAAATAATGACCTTGCCACAAGGCCAGGGTGGTAGTGTACCTATCTCTCTTATTTTGTGTTGTGATTTTTCATTGTGGGTGCGTACAATTGTTGTAAGTCTCCTCATGTTTTCTTCTCCTTTTTCTCTCGCTCCTCGTAGTAGCGGGAATAAGGCTTAGAAAACCCTTTCATCCTAACTACGAAATCTCATTTCGTTCTTCTGAGGTACGGACACAAGAATTTCGATGTAATATTTTTTTTTTCATCATGA
Source organism: Laupala kohalensis (assembly GCA_002313205.1). NCBI lineage: Eukaryota > Metazoa > Arthropoda > Insecta > Orthoptera > Trigonidiidae > Laupala > Laupala kohalensis. The sequence continues at coordinate 24,882 of NNCF01131289.1, read as the reverse complement.
ACGGCCATCTTTTTCTTCACGTAGAGAGCGTTTTAAAGTGCATGTACCGTCAGATGGACGTGTACTTTTACTATGTACGTGTACTTTGAATTTAAGTTTTATTTTTATATATCGGAGGCATATTTAATCCTCTAATTTCCCCGAAATTGATAGATTGTAATTTATAAATTGTGAAGACATGATTTTTTCATGGAGGGTCGTGCAGTATCAAACAGAAATGTGAGAGAATTAATGGATTCCAGTTTTTGTTTACCATCTAAACCGGAGAGAGGTTTACTCATGAGATACCTCGTATAGAACATGAAAATTTCTCAGATATGAACCCAGTTTTTTAATCTATTATTTAATTGTTACAAAAATTAAAATAAATATGCATTTCACTTGCATAAGAGCTATCCACTACGTTATTACACATTTGGTACACATGCAGTAAAATAATCTCTCTTCTTTACTAACACAATTTACTCCTTCAAGAAATTTAAAAACTATGTATCCCTGAAGATGTGCCAAGTTCAGAGAAAGTACATATTAGGAACACTGAAATGAAAGACATGATCACGATAAAGATACGTTAATTGAATATCAATTACGTATGTTCAGTAAGTGTTGAAAATATGTTGTTTCCAAAAACTTGCGTCTTGAATAAACCGAAAGATAACTCGCAACTTCCGAGTATCTACTCGTTGAGGAGTGTTTGCAACGTCAACAGCCAGGTGAAAATTGCGACGGACCGGGACTCAAACCCGAACTTTCTACTCTGACCGCAGGTGTGCTATCCACTGCACCACCCACCTCGACTCCCAAGCCCGTACGCAATGGAAGATACGCAATGACCAGGTGGAAATTGCGTTCAGGCGTGGGAGTCGAGGCGGGTGGTGGGTGGATAGCACACCTGCGGTCAGAGTAGAAGGTCCCGGTCCGTCGCAATTTTCACCTGGTTGTTGGCGTTGCAAACCGAAAGTTGTTGAAAGCGCCTATTTGTAGGATTTATGTACGAACGTTATGAAAATTTGATGACTTTTGAATTCAACAACGCCTATCACAGTTCTTTTGATGACAGTTATTTTCTGTGATACTTCTGCGAGTGCATCATTAAACTTCTTGCACTAACATTTTATTTTAAATACATTTGTGATGTTTACTGAAAACATGTAATTCAAATGTTAGTGAAATAGTATGAACTTTATTTTACTTTCATAATGAAGACTTTCAAACGTTCATGATGTTTTATTATACTCTGTAATGTGAACCAACTATATAGATAATCAATCATTTATTCTCAATCATACTGATGTATAAAATATTATACTTCACCAGCATGCAAACATATACACTATATAAAAGAATGAAAACGTTTTCTGTAGTTTTCTTGATTTCTAAAAGAGTAGTAAGCATACAAACCACTTACAAATAAACTTCAACAAGCGTTGCGATGTCAAGAGAATTTCGAGGCTTAACTATCGAATAAAATGTTTCAAACTCTTTCCATAAAATGACCCGCTCAAAAATTGTATAGGAATATACTCATTTGAAGAAGCAATATGATCACATCTAAACAAGCGTAATACTTTAATTAAGTCATTAGTTTCTTAATGAAAAATCTAAATAATCAACGAAATCGAAATTGGGGCAAAATAAATATGTACCGACTGTCAACACATGTATACTACTATGTAGAAGAGAAATTTAAACTTTATTCGCGGGTTAGTGTAAAACGTTTTGCATCCGGAAGCAAACGAACCATACATATGGTAAGAAAAAATATTATGTATTTCGGTTCTGAAATGTTAGCAAGATTATTGAAATAACTACTGTAATCGGCATTGAATTAGCGTTGTCTAGATTATCGGACTCATATCTTCCTTCGTTTCCTTTGTTTTCACGTAGCACTAACGACCATCCTTTGCGATTTGTTGTTGCCCAACCTCTTTCTATGTTGAAGTTCTTCGTTTTTTAGTGATGACAAATAATGATAATAATAAACTTTATGGTAAAAAAGCAGTTACAAACTGCGTATGGCCACGTGGAGGATAATAAACTAATTTACTCTCCGGAAGCAAACAAGGGACTATCTCATCAATTCCGATCAGGGGCCCTAAGACAGAAGTGGATTTAACTTTTCAACATACTCCTAACGATAAAAATAGTTCGACACGTGTTATAGTATTAACAACTGTACAGAACTTGGTTGTCTTTTAGACTTAGCCTTCTTTTTAGATTGACAAACATTTTCGATTCATATCAATGTAGATTTACGAACGATTGTTTAAGCAGAAACATCTTAACCTAACATGATCCAAATCGAATAGCCATAATCATCGTATATATTAATACGCAAATGTTCCCCAGATTTTTCGTTCCTTTTCTGCGTAACTGAACGGAGCAAATCACGCAAATGAAGAATCGTACGTTGTAGCAATGAAAGCCGTGTTCACGATTTCCTATTATTTCACCTTTTCCTTTCCGAGATGACAATATTTCAAAATTACATCAAGAAAAGACGCTACTTCACTCACTTATGTGAAAGGAATGTTACTTCACTACCTGATTTGACACGTCTATAGTATAAGTCAACGCATAGAGTTATATCAGTGTTTTAGATCGATTGTGTGCTATTTCCGTCTAGTCTAAATATTTAGGAGTTTTTGTCACGTGGTTTAGTAAAACGAGGCGAATTCATTATATGTTTTATGGTACGTGATTGTCGGAATGCCATTTCTATTTTGGGGTACATAGAAAATTTTTGGTATTGTTTCAGATCTTATGATCATGTAAGTTTTGTTGAGTCACGATCATGAGATCGTGTAATGTATTTTTGTTTTTTGTCTAAAGTAGTATCAGAATAATGACATAAAATACATTTCCCCTCTTCCTTTTTAGCACGTGACACTGTTCGTATTGGAGATACACAGACAGGATGGTAGATGAGAAAACTGAGTGACAAATTGCTGCGCCCTGGTCCATTCGCATATTCCGAAGGAAATGTTAAATTCGTAATCCTCCGGATGAAAGGGGGGGTTGAAAGAGGGATGGACAACGAGGCGGTTGAAAAAAAAGAGCTCTTAAAGAGAATGGCGCATTTGGTGGAATTCACAAGAGCTGATGTCGTAAACGATTATTCGCGTGAATAACAATTTTGGTATTCGGAATCAGTACTTGGAGCTTTTTGTGTAACATAGATTATGTGCAGTACACAATGAGTGATTATCATTTAAAATATGTTCTAATGTATTATCACTATTTGAACTAATGAGAAGTATTAGTTCAAAATTGGCAAATTATAAATGAAAAATGTTAAGTGTGTTGAATTTCTTTTTTGTGTAAAAATGAGCAATCATTTCATTCTATAAGTAAATGTGTTGAGGGAAGATGAATTTTCACTTACGAGAAATGAGACATTAAAATCTCAAAAAAAAGAACAACAACAACGATTGTCTCATTACATCCAGAAAAAAAAACTCGGGTGTGTGCTTCACTCACCTTTCCAGTAATAATTTCAGCAACAAAACAGCAGTATACAGCCCACATTGCGGTAATAATATAAAATAATTTGTAGATAAGAATAGATAAACATATGAACATTATCAAACGCGATCACATATTAAACAGTTCAACCAGTTTACAAATACTTATTCTCAAATTTTTACCAAGTTTGATGTTACCTACACATCTGCATATTGAAATAGTGTTTTCCTAAATTATTATTTTCCTCCCTGAACTCTTTGCCATTGCCCATAGACTGATCTGAACTTCTAAGATTTTATTCACTATCTCGAAACCGGTGTGACGTACGTAAATGCTTTTTCGCAATCCGTACGTAGAATTTCTTGAACAAAAAAATGTATGAACAGTCCATCTTCGTTTGCGTAGTGAAATATAAGTAAATAATTAACGACCCTTTTAGCAGACAATAGTTTATTTTTTAGAATTCAGTGGAAAAACATCACTAAGTAAAAAACAAGAACAATACAACACTTTGAAATATTGAAAGAAATAAAACTCACGACGTTTCGGTACCCATTGTCACAATTATCAAAAATTTTATCTCCATATTTTTATAACTTTGAATGTAAAAAAATAAATACCGGAAGTGGGGAACAGTATGCAAATAAAGTCGGAATGAGCTTTTCAGAAAGAGGCTTCTATTCCCAATGCATTCGAAGTCAATTCGCAGAATGAAATAGTGTTATATGTCTATAAATGGCCGTTATAAAGCTTACACTAATATGTTGATGGTATAAACATTCTTATTTGGATAAAAAATGCGTTTATATGATGGGTGAGAAAAAATATTTTTTTCACCAGAAATATGCTATTGCTTCGGAAAAGTAACTTTTCGTAATTAATATTAATTTGTGGGTGATTTTCTACATTCCTTGAGTATTGGATCGCTTCGGAGAAAGTTTTCTTTTGATGTGAATTTGTTAATATTTTTAAATTTATATTAATTAAACCAAACTGGTTTACTATGTCACGAGACAGTGAGTTAGAAATATAATATAAAAATAAATATACTATAAGAATAAGAAATAGATATAAGAATTTTAGATGCGATTATGTGAGGGATTGAGGGTGGCGATTTTGTGAAGGAAAGAAACGTGTAATGTTTTGAAGCAAGTTTTTTCTTATAACTTTCATAGGTTTGTTTGAACTGAAATTACTGTGTTTCCAAGTTTACTTCTCGTAGTAACTGATAATTTCGTATTTCTTCATTTCCTTTTTATTATGTAGCTTTTAGCATTAGGTAAAAAAAATTCATTTTTAAATTAATATTTAAAACATTTTTCGTTTCTTTTTGGAAACGTTCTTTGAAAATTTAGGGATAGCGATTACCATTGGAATCCCTTTGAGTGATGCAAATATCCGACAATCGTTTGACTTATTTGGGAAATGCGGGGCTTATGATTCGAGATCACCATAGCAACACCGAAAGCATCGTTCAGTTTTATGAAATATCCATTGGATTGGCCGCGTTCCCGTTGTTCGATCCACGCCGCCAGTGTGAATTGCGGACACTTAAATCACCAAGTGATGGGACTCAGGTGGGATGCGTTGTGGGTGTTGTTTTGTTGACAATTATTAATTTAAGGTTTCAGTTATTTCCCTTGGGAATGACTTTGATTCTGAAATCAGCGTGATTAATGATAGATTACTGAAACACTACATTATTCAATTTATCTAAAAGATATGGTATTTCCTTTCGGACGTACTGGGATGTTTTGTGTCATATGAAATAATCTCATAATTTATTTTTATAGTTTGTGATTCTTACTATGGAGCTGAATAGTAATACCAGGAATCATATTAGGTTCTTACAGAAGACACAATTTTATGTTTATTATATTATGTGTCGTAGACTTTCGGTCCTAGTACTCACATAATGTGTGTTGAAGGAAACTGAAGTAGTTAGATATAAATATTTAATTTAAAAATTAATTGGCAGTGGAAAAATTGGTTATTTAAAATTAAGCAGTGGTTGAAATATTAGTTATTATACATATTCATCCCACAATCGTGAAAGACATCTTTAATTTCTTTAACATTAAATGCATGTTTTCCAATTTACTTTTTATTTTCCAGTTACACATGTAATGAATAAGGAAAGAGTACTAAACTCTCAAGACACTTATGAGATCTCATCAGTTCTTAAGGCATTGAGCCAAGGGGATCATACATTCTTTGCTTAATTTGTTGCTGCTTTGTTTTGTTCTTTTATTTGATTCACAAATCATGATTTAATTGACCTGAATGCGAATGCAATATTACGGGACTCTTCGACAAATATTGGGAACTGTCTCTCAGTACTTTCTCGTTTACTTCCACGATTCATCCAGGATTTCGACACTATCTCAAACTCCCGCGACTTGGACAGAAAATACGAATGTCACAAAGTAATTGTGTGAAGTTACCGATGGTCTATTTATATAAACCATTTCATTTAAAATAGAAGGAACTAGCTCTGGCATCGTGAACCCGCTTCCCAAAATTCCTACAATACCCAGGTAAACTATTTTTAGCGGACTCTCCTGGCTTTTTTTCATTTACGCCATGTTTAAATTGAAATTATTTTGATTTTTTTTTTGCAATTCTTTCGTTTTTGTTTCTATAAAATGTAATATATTGAGACCGTGGATTGAATTAAATAATAATTAGAAAAACACGTTTTCAAAATTTAACAAATAATAACTATTTAGAAATCGTAGCTAGCAGAAGGGAACGCAGAGGGTGGTCTGGAGCAAGCATGGGAAAGTATTGTCGGCAAAACCTCACTGGCTCTTTAGAAAAATAAGAATCGTAAAAACTATTATTCGACGAAACTCAAAGAAACACCGCTTAGATCCCACGCAGAAGCAAAGAACATGTTCCAACTTGCAGCAACAATTTAGGGAAAATAACCTTTAGAAATTCAAATAACAAAAAGACACTCTGCACAAGCGGCGGATTACTTCCCAGAGCAATATCAAATTGAATAGTGCGAATGGGCAAGAGGCTCGCGGTAGCAGTAAGACGGCGCAGGGTACACTGAAAAAGAACCCCAAACCCTAATAAACCGCATTTTAAGAAAGCACTAAGAACGAACGTCGCAAAAAGGTCCCTAGAGACATCGTACGCGCTGGGAAACACAAAATTTGAGAACGATGGTTCGCGGTTAGTTGAAAGAGAAACAAATTTCAAAAGAAAGCCATATAACTTCCGGGTGGCGAAGGTTCGCGCAAGTTTCTACATGTTTCAACTGGGTGACCAGCTCTAGAACGTCGTAAAATCATAAAACTAGGGATCTGAGGATCTCGCCGCAGACGCAAATGCGCAGGAAAAAGGTCAGAAAGGGTATTGTTTGTAAGGAACAAAATGGCCGATGGATCTTCGTTTCTAGCTATTGAAATATGGAAAGAAAGAAAAACTGAAATCACCAATCGAAAGTCACCAAGGGCGGAACCAAGTGTAACTAGTGGTTAAATGAAATAGCAACTAAATTATTTTTCGGAAATATCCAATGAAATTGTAGGAGGGGAGAAAACCAACAGACGTACGTTGGAGGGAAGAAATCATGAGAAGGAGAACGTCACGTGACGATAATTTTTTATAAAAAGAGGGGCACGAAAGCACTCGGGATCCATTTATCCAGTTATTCAGACGCAGAAAGTTTTATCCAGTTATTCAGACGCAGAAAGTTTTATCCAGATAGGCAGAAAGTTTTATCCAGTTATTCAGACGCAGAACGTTTTATCCAGATATCTAGATAGCAGTTATTTTTGTGCGCGAAGACAGCGGAAGTTTGTTTGGTGTGGTGAGCACACACAGCATAAGTTTTTATTTTGGTGCGCATAGAACAGCCATTTTCGTGTAATTGTGTGAGTAGAGCACATGATGAGTTTTTCAGATTTCTAGTTGAAATTATTTTGAATAACTTTTTCAAGCTGTTACAAAAAAAATTATTTAACTAGACGCAGTTTTAATGACAGTAGAAACAAAAGTGCGAATCGTTACGACTGAACAACTTCTGAGTGATAAACCATTCTGTTCAACATGTGTTTAAAATTTTATTAACTTTCTAATACTTATGAAATTAATCGATCTGCTGGTGAACAATATTTAGTGAAGTGGAGTAGCAAGGAACACCAAATTTAATCGCCAGT
>NNCF01131289.1:3636-17152 GCA_002313205.1 Laupala kohalensis | reverse complement strand
AGTTAATTGAGTGACTCTCGCGAGTAAAGAAAGCAGTAAATTCAGGGTGAAGCGATCCGCCGTGTAATCAGTTTCGAGTAATTGTGAGCCAAAAATTGGCAAAGTTCTTGTACAGTCACATACCGTGTGTACCCTTTATGTTCAGCCCGAAGGCATAGTATTGATGATTAGACAAGGGACCACGAAGCTATAATTAAATATTGCAAAGAACGTTTAATGTAAAAATAAGGCAAACTGATTTAAGGATCAAAATACGACTCTGACTAAAATCGCGATGGAGAAATAAATAACGGTGTTAGCGGTAAGGAAGACGAGACTGGTCAAAGCGGTACGGAAAGGAATCTTCAACAGCCATTCGAGTGACATTACAAACTGGTTCATCGTCTAAGTCAGACATTATCAAAACAATTTAATAACTGTAAAAAGTGTAACGTGTTCCCAAATTTGTGTAAGACCCACTAAAAGTATAATGATATGTGATTATGCAAGTGTAAATGTGCTACGTACAAAAGTGTTAAGAGGTCAATGTACCGACCAGCCCAGTGACCGAATTTGGAGTGAGCAATCTTATGAAAACGGAAGAACAGCCGTTGCGCAGTAAGCGTTTTTAATGTGTAATGCCCGAAGAATTCTTGTGTTAAAATTAGTCATTTACAAATGTTTATGTGTGTAGATCAATATAATGTTATCCAAGTATATTTTATGTCTTTTGAACACCACATTGCTGTGTTTTTATTGTGAGTGGTTCCGATAGAAGTGAGTATTCCGTTCTCAGCCCTGTGATTCATTAAAAAAAAAAAAATTTATTCCAAATTTTTTGAGATTTTTCTTAATTATAATTAATTAATTATCAATAATAATAGTACGGAAGTCTCAATATCCTGGTTCAAATTTATTTTTGTATTAATTAATTTGATCGTTTATTTATTTATTCTAGTGAATTTCTTGTAGCAAAAAGGTTTTTAACTGTAAATATATCTTCTGACAATTTCATTTCGTCCACAAATTTGTTGTATTTTGACATAGTTGTCGATTACTCGCCATTAACCACAAAATTGTGACATACGAGTATGTGATCTTAATTTGGTGCGCAGAAAAATACTTGAATTTAAAATCTTTATATTTTACTTTGAAAACAAACCGATTTTTTCGTATAACGTATGTAGTCAGACTGTTGATACGAATTTAAAATTTTAACTCATGTATTGACGACAATTACGCAATTGATATTTTAAAGCAGGGGAAAAATATTAAATATAAGAACTCACGAAATATCGTTGACAGGTATAGCATTTTCGGGTATAAGAGGTACGAAATATTACGTGAGTGAAAATAATCTTTACCTTCGTCGAGGAAAAAAAATCACTCAGGTTTCACTGTCGCGTCGTCGGTGGGATGTGGCTGACATCCGTGAGATCCGTGACTAGCGCTCCAAGCGGAGGATGTATCAAATTGCCAATCGCTGCACGAGGGTGAAAAAGTCTCCTTACAATGGCTTGCTGCGTTCGCTAAAAGCTTCTGATGCTCCACAAGGTAGATTAAATTGCTACTCCAGACAATACCGTTGCTTCCGGGACAAAAAAAACAGGACACTTTTTTGAAGTAGTAGCACGTTCCAATTTTTCTAGCGTAGATTTTCAGTGAAACATTTCCCTCGCGTATCAGGTTAATTACGAATGTCAACTCTTTTTCAATGGTTATCGATCTAGTTAAAGTTCATGTAAAATATTGTGAGTTTATCTTCGCGCTATCATGAAACCTTTGATTACACTGTGGTAATAATCGGCATTGCATGAAGGTGGGACCAGCACTCTCAGTTAGCCAAAATCACTGAGATGTATAATTGTTTTATTTATTTTTATTCTAATTGCTTTAAAACACAACAATATGAATAATAATCAAGAATAAACATGATTTAATTTATTTCCATCAGTTAATGATATAGTACAACTAATATTCAAGAACTCGCTTGACTCGTTTGAAATGCACAAGAGCGTGTAAAAAAATCATGGCGGCCGAGCGCGAGGTTTCTTGATTTATGCATCTCACCTCGGAAACAGTGAAAAAATCTTTCTCATATGTCTGGTGACGTATAGCTAAAAGTAATGCAACTTCGGGGAATTTACTGCAAATGCAAGTAAATTTTCATCACTTTCGTGATTTAGAAGTTGGTCTTATTTTGTAAATAAGTGTTTCTTCCATAAGACGCAATGTATTTCTACATCAATTATAACTGCAATTATTTCATTTAAATGACCGGTGAGATGTTTTTCGTAGTTCAAATCACAATAAGTACATGTTACTCTGTTTATTTATCTCGATTTAAGATATTTTAGTGATTTAATTGTACCTACGCTAGTACTACCTCACGGTGCTGCGTAGCGTAATTTGGATACCGCAAAATAAGTACATAATTATGTCATTGAGCTGTTCTCTAATTTACGTTAGTCTAAGAGCATTAATTTTGAATATACTAAAAGTTTTGATTTGTTTTCCATCCTTATTGTTACTCGCATATGGTGTCCTCGATCAGAAATTTATTTTTTTTGTACAATTTTTTTTTTTTTTGCATTGTATCTATTGAGTAAACTCCGTGGCGCCGTCTGGAACAAAAGAGCTGCCAAACTGACGGGATGCGTCGTTGTTCTGCGAGACAATGCTCACTCCCGCTTACGAACAACGTTCAGAAATAACCGAGGGGGAGATTCTTACTCATCGAGCTATGCAATCCCTGTGCGTCCCTGCGGATTTCTACGAATCTGTCGCGGAAGCAACATTTAAAAAAAAATACCTTTCCTCACAACAGACTGTTCATATCTCTTTGGACATTATCCCTCGTCTTTACCTGTTTATATCTTCGCAACAGGTGTATTTCCGTTTTTGCAACGCTTCGGACGTTCTGTATTCGAACCCGGAATCTTGGTTCTTAAGGCGAGGACGTTACCTGTTATGAAGGTATAAACAGGTAAGGACGATGGATAATGTCCAAAGAGATTGTAGTAAAAATGATAATATAACATCGTCGAGAATTTCATACAGAGAAGAAATATACATGTTTTAACCATATTTTAACAAGATGTTCCTTAATAGTTGGCCACCATATTCTTTCGCCATACATGTAGAGAAGTGAGGAATGGGGTGGTAGTCATGGTGGCTGATGATATTGAACTGTATATTTTTATTTGTATGTAAATTAATCTACATGTTAGTTAATGTCTAACATAGAAACAATCTAAAATGAAACAAAAAGTTAATTCTAAAGAGAGTAGTATTACTCTGAACGCATTTGCCTCCGTTCCTGAACAGCTTGGCCTGCCATTGACGTAGATGACTATGGCGTACAACTAACTCTCTGAGACTAAAACCACGAAGAAAAAGTAAAAGATTTCTTCGGAATACCCGTGACATCTAAAAATATTTTCAAAATTGAGTGAAGTGTTTGACTTGAGTGTTAAAAATTTCATTTAAAAAATTCGTGTTGAAATTTTGTTTGAAAATAAATTCTTTTCTTATACGATACAATGTTTTTCATCCAAATATTAAATAGTCTACATCTATTTAGCTTCTATTGTTGATAAGACCTTAAAAGTTACATATAAGGATTAATCATGTTACGTCGAATGAAAATGGTAGACGGGACCGGGATTCGAACCCGGGACCTTGAGCTCTACGCGCTCATGCGCTTACCGACTGCGCCATCCCGTTCGCTTCCCGGGTCCGTCTATCATTCTCATTCATACATATAAGTATATATTATTGCATCCATTTTTACCAATTTTAGGCGTTTGAGTTATTGAATTTTCTGTCGGCAGAATTACATCTCAGTTTCTGTTAGAACCTTCAATTTCACATAGAACGCTCGCTCTACTGAGAACCGCGTTTTTCTTATCGAGTGTTTTTAAACATCAGTATTTCGCAATTGCAATTCTGCGCTCTGTCTTCGATATCCCGTTCCCGGTGAGTGAACAATGTACGCATGTGTTTCAAAATTTCAGATAATACAAGAGATATTACAACGAAACTTACCTGAACTTCCAGTACCACAAGATGGATGATGTTGCTGCTGTGAAAGAGTCCATCAAGCTTCCACACAGTGCTCTACAGGAAAACACAAGGCTTTCCTGCAGTTATCACTCGGGTTACAAGCAGTGTTCGCGAAATTCTTTATCGGAATCTTAAAATGATATCTAAAACGTTTCAGCTATTCCGTCCCAAATGACTCAAATTTATGGGAAACTTCAGGGGAAGGCTCAATGAATGAATCGTTTATGATAGAAACGTACATTTATAATGGAAGTCAGTAATTAATCGACATTCTTGTTTAAAAAATTATGTTGAATTTTCCACCTAAAACATTATGCAGCCCCACGTATTATACGTTAGCATGACTGACATAACATGAAAATTAAATATTGAATTATTTATGATTTTTTTAATGTTACACCTAACGCACACCCCAAACAGGACTGAAACGTGTTTTTTAAAACGTTCGGAATAAATATTGTATGTTGTCCGTACAAGGTGGTTGATATATTTAACAATAAAGACATCATCTTCAACTAAAATGGGTTGAAGCTTGTTTATGTGAGTAGTAATTAGTTGGATGGTTCGTATGTGCTATTTAAGTATCCCTAGTTGAGACAGTTTTATTTATGTGAGCAATTTACATGAGAGCTTTTGCAGAGAACTGCATCTCATTAACTAGAGGAGGTTTTGGAGTTTTATCTCACAGAAACGTTCGGTTGGGTAATACGGAACGCGCATTAAGGTGTCGCTTCTGAAGACCAGTACAGGATATCGAGGTAATGGTATTGCGAAATATGGACTGAAGAGTTATATTTGTGAACGGAACACCGAAGCACGCGCGAATACTAGTGTCCGAAGGACTTCTCGCGGAACACGGAAGTAAAGATCGAAATGGTTGGCGTGTTATGATACATTACTTACCGTCAATTCATGGGCACATCTTCAGGCAAAATGTACATTTTGAGAACTACAACTGTTAATTTTAAAACTTTGATTGAAATAAATTATCAATAGTCTTTAAATATTTGTTTTTTTACGAATAACTGATATAATAAACTTTAAATAGCGCATCGTGCTTGGATATATCAGAGAATATACTTCAATCTTTTTTAGTCATATTTCCTGTTTTAATGATTTCTTGTTGGATGAAAATAAAAATAATTCATTCTAACTTTAAGAAAGGATGAAACATGGGTTGCATTCTTCCACCATTAATTCGTTTTAGTTTTTTATCTTTTTTTTTTGTGATGATTAACGATGGAGCGCTGACAGAAGATTGGGGTTACGGAACGTGGTTTAGGAATTACAGATTAGGGAGCTATTTCATGTACCCGTACTGCCAGCAATACATAAAAGTTGTCAACATTAGGTTGAGAGTTGTTTTAAGTTAAGAGCTGCGTCCTAATATTTTTCTCTGCAAGTATAGAACGTAATTGCGAGTATATAAAGAATTTAAAATTGCTAGATTTTAGAAAAAAAATCTTAAATTAACATAATTTTTTATCAATAAATCTAAATTTAAACACCTTTGTTATTGCGAAACAATTTGTCATAAAACTAACTGTTATTAGATTTGAATGATATATGGTATTACAATTTATTGTTCGCCTGTTTTTTTAAATTTTATTTTATTTTGTAGGTTCGCTTCGCCGTAGTAAGCTTACTGTTGGTTTTCACTCCTAGACGCTCTTTGGGTTGTCTGCGTAGCCATGCTCCTAGCGTGGTTAGAATTCAGACACTGACAAAATAGTATCGTTCTTCGCAATGCATCGCTTTTCTTGTGGGGAGAACTTAATGGAATTTTCTATTTTTAGTGTGCGGAATATCGAAGTAATCTTACTATTAAGTCAAGGATTGCAATTTCAATTTATTTATTTTATTTATCATGTCTGCATCAGTCGATATGTCATGACGTTGTTCAGTATTGCAAACGTAGCTCCAAATCCTTTTTTCTTATCTCAACGTGAATCTTTGCTATTTTTACTTCTTCACCTAAGCCTCTTTTGCCTGTTAATGTCATTTTATTCTGACAGCGCCACGTAGACGCTATCTACTATATCTTTAATACTCCATATATTTTTATTGGTATATGGAGTAATATGTTTGTATTTAACTTCACTCTCGACTAATTTCTCCAGTATTCGTTCGTCCGGTATATCCTTACCCTTCAAGATCTACACGTCGAAACAATCCTTCACTTATATCTCGAGGAATTGTCATGAAATAGGGTAGGGAAAAAACGTATTTAACTCGCCAACATTGCAGATAGATACTCTGAGGTAAAAATATAGTGTCATTACTGGTACATACCAATATACTATTCAACATCTCTTTTTTCTACAATATGTCGTGATCAATCATCAAGATGGAATTGTATTAATACAAGTAGTCAAGAATTGTATAATTTTTATTACAGTTGCAATACATAAAAACCATAAGATTATCAAACAAAATGATATGCTTGCTCTTCGGTTTCAATTATGATAATTCATATGGTATAAAAGTTACGAGTACACGTTTCTTCTGACTCCACTTCGTAGTGCGCGGAAAAGCGAAACATCTGTCGACGTCTGTTTACTCGATAGACAGCGGAGAACCCTTCGCAGGGAGACAGATCTAGGGCAACGGGCGACTATTTTTTTTAGTTAGTTGTGACATCTGGGAGAAGAAGGTGTGTAATACTTGCTTTGTTTCTGCCTCTCTCTATTGGGTTCATTGTTTTGTAATTCTTATTACTTACACTGTGTTTTTTTTATCGGAATGATGCATTTCACTCATTGCATTCAAACACGCACATTGCCTAACCGATCATCCATTTTCTCTGACATAGTAGTGGAAATTCAAATATGTCGAAGCTCCGATCTTAACAAATCAATTCTACATTCATATGATTTACGCCAAGCGTCGGTATTTTGTTACATAAATCAAATGCTATTGATAATTTCGTGTTATTTACTTGTCTTTTAAGATTTACAAAACTATTCTATAACATGTATTCTGATTGCTATAAAGTTTTAGAAATCTAATGCAGTTGATTTGTTAAATTTTACTTGCAACACGTTACGTCTAATTTTTGCTATTTTTACACCCTTGAGGATAATTTTGTTTTCTTACGTTTTGTAATATTTCTACAGTCCATAACGTTTTTATTCAAGAAATTTCATGAAACTCTACGTTTTTGGCTTTCCATATTTGTAGGAGTGTAAATTTTCTCTTGACAAATTTTATGGATGTTTTAAACTTTAATTTTCAAAGTACTTCATATAACGACTAAAGTGAATTTCCGAAACTTTTCATAAAGTTTTATATTGTTTTATTTTTTATTTTTGTGCTTCCAGAGGTAAATAATACCTATTATAGTTCGAATATTTTACGCAATTACTATGATTGAAGGTCAATATCGCCCTAGGAAAAGTCACACTTTCTTCTTTTAATTATTAACTCGTATTATGAATTTATTCTGTGCATCTTCCTTCGTTGGATTAAACTTTCTATTGTCATTACTAATCATAGTTATTCTTGATGATTGAGAATTAAAGCTATTGTTTTCAAGGATATTCCTTATTACAGAATATCCTTAAACATCCGAAGAAGAGGCTCTGGCTCAATACAACTTTTTCTTTAAGGTTGAAGCTTAGATGGGGCCAGTCGCGCCTGAAACCCTCACACATTCTTTGTCAATCCGTTGTACCTTCTTTACTTTTTTGTGCCGTAAGTTAACTTCCTCAGTGAGTGAAGAAAACCGATAAAGTTACTTATTGAAACTATCTGGACGAAAGCTACTTGAAAAAATTGTGCAGGAATTTAGTGATATTAAAAAAAAACATTTTTGAATTTTTCTCTTTTAACTCTCAGTATAAGCTTGAAAATGCGCGTTCTTATTACGTATTTAGAAATAGAAATCGAATAATCCATAAATTCAGCGTTCCGCATCTGACATAATCATGATTTTAAAAAAAAATGCAATCCCGCAAAACTCTGTGTGTTCAAGGTCTAATGAAAGGATGTGTCTAGAAGACTATACTAATCATTTTACTTACGTGTCCCATGATGTGTCTTATCGATGGCTACTGCATTCATCATTTAGATATCTTCATTGCTACATTCTTTGCTGTTATTATTTCCACTAAATAAATGTACGTGGGTGTTTAATGCTGACAATAGGTATTCTGACAGGCTTTACTAGACCGTCTCTCCTGGAATAGGTAAATCTCTGCGAATTGGTAAAACTACGACTTCTAAATACTCTTGAGTCTTTTTCTTTATCTGTTTGAACTACTATTCCCTTCTGCGTAACATTTTATTCGCGATAAATGTGTTTATATGATGAGTATTTTCTCTATAAGATGTAATGTTTTTCTCAATTAGTTAAAAGTTGAAACGTTAGTCAACATAAAATAATGTAATTATGTTTATTCTTGACGCTAAAAGACACAAAGGGAAATATGAAGCAGAATCATGCTTACACCTGTTTCCGACATGTTAATCACATAATTTTATTTAACTCCTTTAAAGCTTCATGACACGCAACCAGCAGTGCAGATGTGTCGTGGGTGATGTATGTATGGATGGAATGGGGATGGGGATTGGATTGGATGGTCATTATTATTTAAATTTGGTTTAAATATATTAATTAATTAAACTTTATAGTTGTGTTGCAACATGATTCATTTGTGAATATTTTCTGTAAATCCTAAATTGCTGTAACCAATCTGCAAGATACCACCATTAATATTTTACATAATTGTCTATCGACCATAAAAATTAATCGTATTTATTATGCCCAGTTTTTTTAATTCTTGAGTGTCACTAAATAACTACTTGAAATTTGATACATTATTTAATGTATGTCATTTATTTGCACGATTGACCATAAGCAATAAGGAAAATCTGGTCATTAGAACCCTTTATGCTCTTGTGATAGACCATGAAGTATTTTTAAATTTATATATGCGTGCAATAAGAAACGAGTTAAATAACCTCCTCTTTTGCACAGAGTCATTGAAACACTTCGTAATATTGCAGTAATTTTCCGTTCATTTCTATATTTAATTTTTAAATATAATATATGTATATATTGTTTACCTGACAGTTTTATACATTACTATCATCATTTAGCAAAATGAACTCAAAATATAATAAAATAAAAGACAGAGACTACAAGTTAGTTTAAAATTTACTACAATCTAAACAAGTTTCCTACTTTAGACTGACTGAAAACAAGTAAAAACGAAAGAAGAGATCTGTTAACTAAGAACTATATGTATCACTCTGTAGTATTCTGCCTATATTGCACCTAGTCGCCAAGGTCTCTTGAGAGCACACAATTCAGGCACAATGGAACAATATTGCATATACTCTATTTTGTAACATTCTGAAGATTAGGAGCGAACAGGCGAATAACGAATAGGCCATTCCGCGTCCTAATCCGGTATATCCTTCAACTCAGGTGGTAGGTAATATTGGAACTAAATTAGCCCTCTGTGGGATAACGAATATCGATCGGAATGTTATATATATCCACACACCAATTCGGTGCGTTCTCTTGTGAAAGTTTCGTAAATTTTTGATGATGTTTTAATTGATGTCTTGTCTGAGCCTCTGACTTTGCTTTGCTGCTTATGGGATGTTTTGATTTATATTAGTCCAACAATTATACATTATTTTTGTTATTATTTGTATTTCCAGTAAGGGTTTTGCCAGGACGTGTACATCATTTCCTCACAACAATCGATACAATACAATACAACGATTGTATTGTTTTTTTAAATTTATTTCTATTTTAAATTTTAATAGAATTTCTATCACTTTAGATCAGTTTTTCCTCCTTATTTCTATCTTTGTGGTATTAGTTTTCTACGGTTTTAAAAGTAATTCNGCGGTTTTAAAAGTAATTATCGTCATAATTAACTTCTTTTTTTTAACTAGTACAACAATATATATGACATTATTAATACTCGCTCTAATGCTGACGTATTAATTTTATTTTGCACCGCTTAATTTTCACTACCTTCGTATCACCTACTTTATCCGCCTTTTTCTTCGTTGCCGGTAATGACTGCTTTCTTGTTTCTTTAGTCAATGCTTGATTCTCTGTTTTCCTTACCTGTACAATTCTCTGTACTAAAATCCCTCTTTCCATTATCATCTTCATCATCAAGGCTAGTGTCCGTATATTTATCACCTGCATTAAGACGAGTGTAATTTTCCCTTCTTTCATTGCCGCCACTATCTCCGACGCTTGTGCGCCTTCCCGTGTACCTCTCTTTCCGAGTAGCGGAACCCACCAGTCGTGTTCATCGGAGAAAGTGTCGATAACCCGTCGCCCAATCGATTTACGATACGAACGCCGACCAACATCAATACTTTGAAGCCGACAGGTTGATGGGACTGAAACCTGAACATGTGCAAGAACTACTTTCTGAATCACTTCTATGCATGAAACTCGTACGTATGAATTCGGATCATCGTTTTTATCTAATCTCTCCCTCACTTATAAAATACCACCGAAGAATTGATTTCTTTCATTTGGTTTACTGCGTTCCTATTTTTCTCTTCGCTCAGTTTGCTTCGTTGATTGCTTTCAGTGCACTCGGTTAACTTTTACAGACGATTTGCGTTGGTCAACAGTTGAGTAGAACGGGATTTGAAAACCGTTTGAAAATATTCCTTTTGCACAACGTATCACAAATATTAAAAAGTAAAAGGTTCCTCGTCGTTTTCATATGAATAATTTTTATTTTCCTGTAAAATGAATTTAAAAATTGAAAGAATATTAACGTGCATCTTAGTGAGCTTAACAATGTAGTAGCTCAATTTCATATATCATCATTTTTTATTGTGTTTGCTAATTGAAGATGAGTTAAAAGATGACAAATTTATGTATATCCATAGTCACCTAAAGAAGGCTATGGCTATAGCATTCTTGATTCTGTATTACTATTGCATTCTCGATTCGTCAGATCATTATCATTTACAACCCTCTGACGTTTCGGGCAATTATGTGTCCATCATCAATGCTCGTTATCTATGTACACGAAACGTCGGTAATTTATTAATGACGATAAACTGGCCAATTTATAAGAATACAATATTACAATACTGAGGTCAAGAAGTTAGAACTTTTTCTAATTTTTCTATATGGGTGTTGAAGAGCCAACGTAGTGGTTCAAAAGGTATAGGGGTGAGTAGAGTCTTTCGATAGTTTGTCCCGGAGAATGGCAAATGAAAACTACAACTGTCAGCGGCGGAACGGTGGTAGTGTCTACGCTTCAATCATACTGCAGAGCGGGAGGATGCGAATTCAATCTACGTGAGGTTTTGAGTTAGAATGTACCTCACTTACTCCAGACCAGTGTCGATTCCTTTCACCATGTTGCCCGACCATCCAATATGTTCCGTACTCTGCCACAAGACATAAAAATGTAATGAATAATCCTCCAAGAGTTGCGTATAAATATTACCCTCATCCGATCTATAACATTTGTCACTTAGTAGGAAACGGCCATATGTGTATTGGAGGAATTGGTCTGATGTTGACAGATTGATGTCCATTACAAGAAGTAATATCCTGTTATTATTTAATATTATATTGAAAATTATTAACTTTTCAAATAAGGGATTGCTTTTAGAATGTTCCAATTTATATTTTGACTTTTTTGTAGCACTGAAGATGACCGCCATGCGACCGAAAAGGCCTCTTGCATCAATAAATAATGATAGAATGACGAAATCTTTTACTTCTTGTCACATATGTGTATTGTTATTTACGAATAACGCATTTAATAAGCACGCTTTGCACTTTATTGTTGTACTATTATGCTTCCTTCGCGATTTATTGTTGGCCAGCATCGCTTCGTGTGCACACCTTCGATTTTGTTTATTATGCATGGTTTGATTCTCTATTAAATGGGACAAACATTTTCGATGGACATCAATGCGGATTAATGAACGATTATTTGCGGGGGGGAAAAATCAAAAACTGACGTGATGTTAGTCGCATGTTTTCAGCTGGTATAAATTGTAAAACAAATTGCTTCAGGAGACACACATATTTAGTTAATCAAATTCCGTTCAATTAAACATTGAGTAATTACGAATAATATATTTTTAGGTAAAAACTGAGTGTAGGAAGAAATATTTTTAAGTAGTTAAGAGGTGTGAAACTAAAAATTCTCCGAAGGCACTAGTTAACGCTTTATACTACTTCTAATAGGGGTAACTTCTTCAATTGAACTATACTGAATTATAACATAATTAAAACCACATGTTGTTTGAGAGAGAATAGTCCTAAATTTATTAGAATAATATAGATTTTACATAAATACAATAAATAAATACGTCCAAGCGTATTCATCTTTATGTAACAACTCAATACGAATCCTCTTGTCCTGTCTTTCACATCATTATATGCGTTGGCGTAACTTGATCAATTCACCCATATTGTTAAACACTAATTCATACCAACTTTCTTCGTTACGAGATCTATGTAGCGACTGAGTTCATTTATTTTCACATCATTAACTGTGTCCAATAAAAGTACATACGGCAATCATAGTCTTCTTCACTCACATTGCTCACTTGTCATACAATGCATTATGACTTAGTTACACGCGTGTTATTCATTATTACGATGGATTCATCCGGCAGATACACTGTGCATTGTTAATTAGTGGCCTGTGAGATATACTCTGGAGTTGCATCAATATCCTAGCTAACGAAATCTGTGTTTTGTTTCATCACAACCTTTGACCCATACCTGCGTTGTCCGCGCATTTTCTGTGCTGAATATGTCAATTGATGTTCGTGTGATGCTATGATCCCCTCGGTTTGAATTCATGCTTTATACACCGAACCGGGATTTTCGTTGAAACATTGACTGTTCGTAAATTAAACCCAAGAGATCAAAGAAAACTAATATTGACAATTGAGTTTTATAATTTAATTTCCTCCGATCCTCCTCGTAATTCGGAACATGTTATCGAAATGAAGTGTAAATAGTATTTGGAACNAGACAGCAAATATATTTAGTTAAGTCAATTATGTTGAAGAAAATATTTTAAGCGTAATATGAACTGCTTCATTTATTTCTCCTATAAGGAAAATAATTGTAATTACCTAAAAATAACCTTCGTATTTTTTAAATATTTTTACTGCCTTTTAGAATTCTTAAATGCTTAAAATTCATTTTCTTGTGTTATTTCTTTTTGCGTGTACACGATGACCTTCAAACGTTTGTCGTTCGTTAACCAAACTTTGTCCTTAGGTATTAGATATGACATTTAATTTGTTTTCCCCACAGGGGGCTTACATCTAGTAAGTACGAACACGGGGCCCCGAGCTGAGTTTGGCATTGCTTTCACTTACTTGTGCTATGCTCCTTCCTTTCTCTTTCCTGACCTCCCTTGGTCACCTCTTATTCTTTTCGATCCCGACACTATTAGAGCTAGGGTATCTTTCATTTTCCCCTGCTTCCCTTTCTTCTTCTCCT
>NNCF01131286.1:236571-419520 GCA_002313205.1 Laupala kohalensis | reverse complement strand
AGAGTTGTAATGTTTTAGGAATGTTGAGATAAATACATTGAATTTGTCGTCGGTGTTTTGGCAATTGTAAACATCTTTCCATGTTTCTTCACGCAAATAATTTACGAATATGGATTTATTTATGTCATTAAACTCTCTTGTAAATTTGTAAAGGATGTTAAGTGGTTTTAGTTTATTATTAATAGTCAATACTTGAGCAAGGTGATCAATAATCTCCGATCTATTCAGAAGCTCGCAAAATAAACGTCTTGCGTACTGAAACTGTTGAACTCTGTAGTTGGGTCAGAAGTGTTTTACGGATTCTAGACCTTTTCTTGGACTCGGCTAATAAGAGGTCTAATTTTATATTTCTTTTTATGTTCTAGGAAAAGATAAAAATGATCTTCCTCACTCCACATTATACCAACGTCCATCAAAGAGAAAATTCTACAGCAATTTCTAATCTATACGTGTCACACTTTGACAGTTTTGAATAGAGTCGAACAATTTGCTTTAGCAATAAAATTTTAAAAAATCTGGAGTATGCCTGATTCAACTTATATTCTTTAAAAAGAATCATATTAGTAAATAACTTACATAGTAGTAAGGCTAAGGCGGAAAATAATTTATATATGAAAACAAAAACATGCATAACTATTAGTATAAAAATAACATACTAAACGGATAAGACTGTTTTGGAGTATTTATCCTCACAGCCATAAAATGTTTGCTACCGAATTTCATATCAGCTCATTCAACTACAGATTGCATGAATTATCTTCCACGCTGAACTCTCTGCATTTGCCTTACAGGTTGATCTAATTAAGGTGTCTCCAAGCTGCGTGATAACATTACGCCGTATCTCAAAAACGGTGCGTCGTACGGAAATACTTTTTAGCAATTTGTGCGCACAATTTACTATACAATAAAAATGTTTATATTCATTTTTTTCAAAACTTTGATTTTTAAGAAACTGGAAGTGGAGCGCGGTATGTAAATGAAGTCGGAATGAGCTGTCCAGATATAGGCTTCTATTCCCAATGCATTCAAAGTCAATTCTCTACTTTGTGTTGATTTCATTACTTTTTTCGCGGGTTATCGGATAAACAAATTTCTTCACACGCACGCACACACGACATTGGATATCATCGCAAAAATTTGATAATACTCTCCTGGAGCCAACTTGTATAGATCTGAATTCCGAAAAACATTTTTCGACCGATTACAACACTTTCCTTATACATACTGTATAATTGGAAAGCAAAAAGAGATTGAGACAAATATGTGTCCTAATTTAACAAGAAACTATATATTGTAATCGGTGAACATAGGAAATTTAATATTTAGATATCGATATAACTACGTCACCAGGAAAATAAGTACCTTATACTTGGAAAGACGATTTGGAAAATTGACAACAGCAACTGAAAGCTATATAATCTTAATGGATATCTCGCAAATAAATTCTTATGAGAAATCGGAATAATACGAACATTTGTGTAACCAGCGGCAATATGATACACGTTGGAAGAGATTTTCCAGTCCAAATTTTTTCAAAAAATTGTTATCGGTGGTTTTCAGAAGAAATTTACGTTATTCCTACAAACATGATTTACATTCATGTAACTGGTCCTTGATTTCAATTTTCTCTCTCGTAGAAATTAAGTTAACTCTGATAATGAGCAAAATTGGAAGGAGAAAAGTTCATATTTGAGTGAATCTGCGAGAAAAGCCAGTTGTATAAATGGTTGATACGTTGAATGGATTATTGGATGTGAGAGAAAGATTCACGCGTTTTGGAGAATGTCTCTCTGTATACTTTTTGTGTTACTAAGTACTGTGAGAGCCAACGAGTCGAAATGTTCTGTTCCTCAAGCAAATATGAAAACATGGTTTCCAACACTTACGAATTTAACTACGAAGTTACGAATTCAGGGTTCGATTTCGTCGCAAAAAATCATGGAATATATAATAATAATAATAATGACTTTATTCCGTGGCGAGGCTCAGGCCATCAGGCCTGCCCTTCCGCCTGACCACTATTTGCATACATACAATACATACAACATAAATATACAATAATATAAAATAAAAAAACATTCATAAAAATGAAACATACATACATGAATAACTATAACTAAAATTGGAGGATAAATTCTACTTTACTCTGGAGTAGCACTCTAGGGTTAATCCCGGCATTTACCTTAAGCAATCGAGGGAAACCCAGAAAAACCTCAATTAGGATGACGGTTTAGTACCGAACACATATATTTCAAAAATTTAAACCTAATATATGGAACTATATGATACAGTCCTAAAATAATCTCTCTCTTTCCATAAATATCACGGAAATTTTTTCTTGAATGTGCGGAGAGGTTTATGTCGCAAGGTCTGTTTTTTCAGCTAATCGCATCTTTTCGGAAGAACACATTGGGGAGCTATAGCATACCTGGGCGGGGGCGGAGAGAACGATCCGCCCCGGGTCTCCACCTGTGAGAAACCTCTAAATAGGTCAGTAAAAATCGTATACATACGTAAATTTGAATACAAATATATTGTAATAATTTTTTGTGATAGTGAAATATACAATAGTTGAGATTATTATAAAATAAGTTTATTTCCATTTCAATTCTTTTTAAGCATTAGAACGATCGACATGTACTTGCAGTCCAGAAAAAATATTCCTCCCCGGGTCTCGTTAGATGTAGGTTTGCCACTTGATGGGGAAAAGAGTTGATTGTCTGAGAACGTATGGTACAGACCGATTATTGTCGGGTGAATGTGAATGTAAGCCCAGCTAAAAACTCAGTTCGGCCAAGAGGGGGATCGGATCGTCTGCTCTACGATACAGAAGAAGCGAAGACGCTGACAATACGCTACCAAAATTCTACGGAAACAACGGAAATTAAAACCATCTCTTTCAATTTTCTTCAATCGTTCCCTTTAAAGTACCATCTCTGAAATTTGAAGCTACTTATGACACCTCGAGCGTACTTGCTATTCGACATTGTCTCCCTACGGCGAACTTTTTAGGACATCCTAAAAAATTATTCAATTTTCAGAGCGTTCAGGTTGTGTGAACTCAGAGGACAAGTTTGGATGTGAGATCCTAATTCAGGGAAAGGAAAGAATTTCCTCTCAGTGACAGCCCAACCTTTGGATATGACATCCCAAACTCCAAGTGTCCGAACAGTGAGATTGTGATGTCACATCCAGAAGTTGAAAAAAACCCTTCCCTTCCTCTGAATTTGGATCTCCCATCCATGGCGTTTTATCAGTGAGACTAACATCCTCTTTACTCTCAGGCAAAAAATTGTTGATGAGGGTTAGAATTTCAAATGCTTTATTCCAGAATGAGGATTCCAAATTCTTTTCAAGATGTGAATAAAATACGTGTTTATATACACTGAGAGAACAGGTTTGGATGAGAGATTCAAATCCAGAGGAAGGAAAGGACTTCTCCGAACCATTGGAAGTGACATCCCAAATTTTGGATGAGACATCTCAACCTATAGATGTGACATCTCAACCTTATAATATGCAAATTATGAGGTTAGGATGTCATATTCAAAGGTCTGGAGAAATCCTTTCCCTCCTTTGGATTTTGTATCTGACATCCAAACCTTGGGTTTTCATACCCATGTGTTTCCTCAGTGTAAGTTTGATTATAATTTCAAAACGATTAAAAATTAACAGCTAAAATTCAAATATTATTCAAATAATAGGGCTCCCTCCCTCACATTCCATCTATGAATGCAGTTTCCGAGATGATTCTGAATGACGTCACACTAACGGCTCGCGAGGTGGGAGGACTGGAGAGGGGGTAGAGGGAGTGTAGGCATTCCTATACCGCGTCGCCCTTGGTGTTTCGGCCCAACAACGACTGACGGCGATGCTTCCGTCCATCCGGCGCGGCGCGATGCCACGGCACCAAGCAGATTCGTGCTCGGTGCTTCGCACGCACGCGTCGACCCTTCGCGCGCGCGCGCAGCCACCCAGCGGGGCCTCCTCGTCCTCCGCCTCCTATGCCGCCTCCGTCGCCGCGCGCTGCCGCGAGAGCCCTGGGAGCAACGACCGGGCCGCTCGCGCGCGCGCCGCTTCGCCACCGCCCCCGCCCGCCCCCGCTCCCACCGACGCCGCCCTCGGCGCAAGGGGAAAGTCCCGTCACGACGTCACAGGGTCCCTGTGTTGCTGCTGACGCCGCGTCAGGTGCGATGCTAGCTTGTCTACATCGCAATACAGGAGGCGTCCACAAGAAAACTTACATGCCCTCATCGAAAGAATAATAATATTAGGTTCATCAACCGTGAACCGTGTTTTTAATTCTCATCATCGAATTCCAAACCGTCGATAACTCAAATCTTCATTTGTATTGATTCGAATATTTATGTTCCGTACCAAACAGAAGAGGAAGTTCGACTTCGAACTATTCTCAGACATCTTGGGTTTGTATTACTAAAGTACACAAATATATTTTCTTACCTCAACAATTACAACAACAACAACAACAATAATAATAATAATAATAATAATTCGATGAAATGTATACCCTTAATAACTCCGTACTACTTTTATGTGTAGAGTTTCGGAGATTCCCGTCTCAAATATTTATTTTTCTACTTGAGAATCTTGCCGAGGAGAGTCAACAGTTACAGTACTCAATTCGTTAAATCAAGGCATTGAGAAAAAAAATACAATCGATATGGGAACTTCCCATAACACATATGAGTATTAGGTGTTACGAGAAAACACAAGCGGAAACCGATGATAAATGGTTTATTTATGGAACTTGGCCGGACCGCAATCCTTATTATTCTTGACTGGAGTGACCCATCAAGAAACCGGGACGTTCCTCCGGGACCTCCTATCTCAGCGACCGCGTCCAGCAAATGAAAAAAAGGAAAGAATCATTGAGGAAATCAAACACTTAATTACATTTCATTTACAGAGAAAAGATGGTAGATCAATCAGTCAAAGAAAGGAATAGTGCAATGGGCGCACGCAATGAGTCCTGGGGGCGAATGCAAAAATGCGTAGCGTAAATTCACTGCCATAATGTCTCAAAAAAATTGTTTAAATTAAAACAATGTACTCGAAAATATTTTTTTGGATACGGAAGTGCCTACAGAGAGATCAAGAAGCAATTAAAAGAATGCCAGGTGAACTAGCTAATGACCGTTGAAAAAGAATTAGACGGCAAACGAACATTTCAAATCCAGCAGTCAATACCTGTACTACTTGCTTAACATACCTAATTTGAGATACATTTTTTGTGGAGAGATGAGGGGGGGGGGTGGAGGTATCGCACCTCATCCCCCGCACATTGCACTAATCTTCTTTGATGGTCCCAGTTCACTACTGTTGACGACACCCTCATTATTCTTGTCTGGATCACAATGCTCATTATTTTGACCGGATCGCAACGCTTGCTATTCTTGATCGGACACAACCCTCATTATTCTTAACCGGACCTCATTCCTTATTATTCACCTTTCCGAATAACATTTTGCTCTGAACCGAATAGCAATCCTTGTTCATTCTTGAACCTTTATCTGTACCGGTACCGATAAGAAAACTCGGAAACGGTGGTCATATTATTAATCCTACAACTCACATATTAAGACTGAATCGTAACAGTATTTCTTACAATGAAAGATGATAAGGTTCATTAACATACTGTATAATGTAATACATTCGGGTACAGGGGAGGGCGGAGATCCAAATAATGTGACCAAGTGTCACTCAATATGATAATATTATTGAAATTTATTTTGTTACTTCGGGAAGAGAGAGGTCAAGATGTGACAGTGACAAGTGTGTGTGTGTAAAAAAGTACAAATTTGCGACTTAAAGTGAATAATCCCATATTAGAGAAAGATATTATTTTAAAAACTCTGTAAAATGAAACAATATACAAGGTTGGGTTAATATGGTATGATGGTAACATATTTATGAATGTTTATTGTACATTTCATTTTGATATTTGGTAATTAAAATTGTTTGTTCTTAAATGCAGCCATTAATATTACGATCCAAGAAGTTCCCCGTTTTAGAATCGAAGCCCCCAGAATATTAATTTATTTTTGTTTCTAGGATGAGTTCCAGAATTACGACATATTTTTTAAACGATGGAACAATCACCCCACTCTTTTGATTGAGTTTAGAGCTTTGCTGTAATTTCTGACGAAGGAAACCCAAACGTTTACGCTGCCTGACGCAAGAATGACATCATACAGATAACACAATTCGTTAACATTTCACGTATATCTCCCGGAACATTAAGTCAATGACTGAAATTTCCGCCTCAAGAGTGTCTCATTCATGCCTTCACAATGTTCGTGAATCATATGAAAACAAATTTTAATACGGAATGGTTCCAAGGAATTACGCTGCGCTGAAACTCAAGAATGAACAAGAAACTCCTCCCATTCAATGCAGTTCAAACTGTATATTTCACGGTATGTTCACAGCTGTTTGCACGAAGGTCTTTTGTCATCATAATGTGTAGGCAGAACATTAAGCCAATGAGTGACGATAGGCGCGAAAAATACAAGCATACCGTTATTTCCTGTTTCAGTAGAAAGTAAAATGTATCACATTGTCTCATTTGAGCAAAGTATAAATATTTAGATTTTTTTGTTTTTTGTACTTCGGTATGGAGAAAATGTAGTAGCATCGTTAAGGAAAAAATAGATTAATAAATAAGAAAACTATAAAATAAAAATAATTTTAAAAATGTTTAAAGTCAAAATTTTAGATTCTTAAAAGATATTTTCACTTATTTATGATGCTTCCATCTTTTGAAAGTTTCACGATGTAAACTATTATATTCTACAGTTTTTCTCTTCCCTTGCATTCCTTTTCTCCCTAATTAAATTACTATTTCAAGTTTTCAAACTATTATTATCATTATTTTTACCAGGTGCATTGCTACTTGACTACCGAGATATGGTATATCATTAGTCTTTTAATGCATTTCTGTATCACAGAAAAAATGGAATAAGTTGAACTCCAATGAAAATTGTCCTTGTCCATAAAAAGGGATTAATGGAATATCTATAGTTTCCCTTAAGATTGATCAATCACATTCCAAAAGCAGCATCCTTAGGTTTGGGACTTATAATTTTTGAATGTCTTCATTAATCTCAAGACCGTATAAAATTACAATGACCCCATAAACCCTTTTACTTCCTAGTAAAAAGCAGATGCTGAGAAGAAACGGAGTATCTGCCCGAATCACATGCATGAAAAGAGTTTCAAAAAATTGTAGCATGGTAAGACACATGCTTCGATTTTGTGAAGCATTATTTTCAGTTTACTTTGCACACGACACTGCGCTTCTACTTAGCATCTGCTATACATAATTTGCTACGAAGCAAAAGAATGTAACGTAAACTACACCTTCTACTTTTCATGCTTATAAATCAGTCCATTACCTCACTACACTAAGCAGAGTAAAAGCATTTGCTTCGCTTTAAACATACCAGCCAATGTTAAAGAAGAAAATGGTTGAGTCACTGACGTTGGAATACCCAAGCTCGGTGAACGTCACAAAGTTGTCTGTGAGCCAGTCTGAGAAGAATAAGTACAATACCAGACTGCTATGCCATCCATAATATTTATACTCAACAATAGTATTAAATAAATACATAACATAGTGCACCAACGTGATACTAGAACGGTGCTCATCATCTCAGTTGAATTACACATTCTGCATAAACACCTGCTTGAAACAAATGTTAGTCGAATCTGTAATTTTTTAAATTTCACACCATCTGATTGTTGAATAGATTTAGGCACGCGTACGTGGTATCATATAGTACATTACGTGGGACGCGACAATAAGCGATTATTGGATAATGTCGTGTCACATTAAATATAAATCCGTATAAAATCAGTATCCGCTTAAGTAATGTATAAAATATACGAAATATAGTGTATCAAGAAAGTTCGGAGAAAAACATACTAAAAGTCTCTGGTTATAGCGATGACGCTAAGGAATAGGAAGGTATCTTTTCTATTGTTTC
This sequence comes from Laupala kohalensis, assembly GCA_002313205.1. NCBI lineage: Eukaryota > Metazoa > Arthropoda > Insecta > Orthoptera > Trigonidiidae > Laupala > Laupala kohalensis. Next base: position 411,514 of record NNCF01131286.1, on the reverse strand, counting down.
TCGCTTTCATCTTGAACACGGTGGGTTCTACGAAAACTAGTTAGCAAATAAGTGGTTGATTAATTTTCTGCAGAATGTTTCCATTCATTTATTTCTTTAATTTTCCTTTAAATATTAAAAAATCGAAACGATACGCAACACCAAGTTTGTTCAACGCCATCACAGCATTGAAATTAATCTTATGAATATATTTATAATATATAAAATGTCTAAAAAATACTTGAACAGACTTAGAATGTCTACGAGATAATACAAAACCAAAGGTTACACCAGAATTAGCAGCAGTTAAATATTTCTGCAGATCGAAGTCAACAAAACATACTTTCCTCCTCCCTTCCTTTAAATGTCAGACAGAGCAAGGGATTATTAACGAAATAGTAATGCTAAGCCTAGAGGATACACTTCAAGTTTAAACAGACATCAATCACATTCATTTTTCACTTTTATGACATTTTAGGCATTCTTAAATGCTTTCATTAAGTTTAAATACATTAAATAATAATTTTCCATTATTCGTTATGAATTTTTTTCACACGTAACTCTTAAAGCAAAAAATGTCAAGAGGAACACGTGTGCAACAGGGAACGGAGTGCTCAGGTAGAGCCAGCCCGGGTTGTCAATAAGCTATCAGGTGGGACGGAATAAGTCGTACAGCGAATGGGGTCCGCACATTTCATCTCACGCAAGATTCAACTGACGCATGATCCAACTTTTCTACCTGCGCGGCGGAGGGTCAAGCTGTGGTGACGTAGTTGGTAGTATGCAGGGTTGGACAAGGAAAACACTACCGTCGCCGTCAACGTGTGTCCCTCCTAAACTTAATATTAAGAAATATTAGAGTTATTTCACTAGACGTGCAACACTATATTTATATTTCGTTCCCTGTAGCAACAGTTAATCTACCAAAATAAATATATTTACAAATATAGACGGTATATTGCTAATTATACAATAAAATGTATTTTTAAATATTTTGATTTTTCTTTAGTAAGAAACCCTCATTATTCCTTGATTTAAAAAAATTGTAAAACTGACAATAGTTGTTGTAACTATTAACTTATATTCCAAATACCATTTTCTGCAACATAAAATGGTGCCAAGAAAAACCAAACCAGAAGACATTCGTCCACAACCAGTTGAAAATATAAATTCCATAACAATCCACGCTTTTTGGAAATTTCGAAAAATTTGTTGTTTTTTACCTATATTCTGCTATACAAGCGCCACAACCCGTCAAGAAGTTCATGGCTCTATTTCGTATTCTCTGTGTTGATGAATGAGCAAGTCAATCGATTAATCACTACGGCGTAGTATGTATGGCGTAGCAATTTTTCCCTTTTCCAACCCTGCATACTACAACATACATCACCACAACTTGACCCTCCGCCGCGGAGGTACAAAAGTTGAATTGGGCGTGAGATGAAATGTACGCAACTCACAGTGGATTTCAGAATGAGTGAACTAAGTATCAGAACTAATAAACTTCAGCACGATTAAGCTTCTCTTGACACCTCTGCTCTAAAGCAACCAAACTGGAATTTGCCGAAATTTCTATTCTAGTGATATTCTAGATATGTGAGTTCATGGGTTAAGTCGCATCGATCACGATGAATGTTGTGAGTTGATTGATTTCGTAACTCAATTCCTTCCCTCCTACTGATATATATATATATATCCCATAATACTTAATCCATTGCATTTCATCCTCAATACACTTACTCAACTTTTAGAGAGGCAGGGAAGGTTATCAGATGTTGCTTATTACCATGGAAAAAAGTTTGTAAAAATGACGGTAAATACTAACAAATGTACGATTTCACTCTTTTACGATTGACCACAAAATAATAAATAAACTAATCTTCATAAAACTTCCAACGTGGTACGGTTTTCCTGAAATTGATGAAAGTATCGTTTAGTTTGTTACGTAATATCACGCGTCCAGAGCACTTCCTTTTTAGTGCTCTTTGGTCAATTCCCAACCGACTTCAGATATAAAAACAAAGTAGGACGCAGAGAGATAAATTGTTTCCGCCTTCGTTTAACTCATCAGTACACCACGGAACATTCAATATAGTAGCGCATTTCTTCTTCAAATACATTCAACAGGAAACAGTTTAAAGTCTGAGATCATCCTTACAGTTATTGATATTCACATATTTCGGAACATCTTTGGTTTCCACCATGCCTGAACAGCAATACACTGCAGGGTGTACCAGATTTGTACTTGAGAAAGAAATTAATATTATGTAGTGATTGAATTCTAGTGTAAGTGCAACAAGTTAGTTTCCCAGCAACTCAGGTGCATTCTAATAATACATTTTTTACTTCCATACGTAATAGAAATATTACGAATTTACTAATTAAAAATATTAGGAGTATTTCCGTCCTCTTTTCTTCAGTAAAACGAGTTCTTATTGGAATCTATTGAAACTATTCCTATGCTTTTTTTAAGGTTTGGTTAACACGTTTCGGATTCGCCGTTTGAAGTTGGGGATGGAAATTAGAAAACGGTCAAAATGTTCTCAAGATGACTTAAGTCTCACCCTTCCAGTCACGGTAGTTAACCAATAAAAGTTTCAATTCACTGAGTATTATTCAACTACAGGAATTCATTTCGCATTTGCTTTTTACTTACATCATACATTTCGTTTATTTTAAAATATTTCGTAATTATGAGTAAAAACTAGTATTCAGTCAATTACACATGGAAGTTTAAGTTTTGGGAAAGAATTTCGTATTGCGATTCTCACATGACTCGACCGCGAAAAAAATATGAATATCTAAAGTCTAAAACTAAAAATTATGTAATTGAATAAAATTCACGATATTTCATAGATTACATACCTCTTATTCAAAATTTCTAAGCCGCACAGCTGCCAATCAGTACATAATTTGTTCCGTTCTCATCCACGACGTCTTCTGGATATTAGGGAAGAAGTCCATACCAAAGAGAGGAGTTTTTTTGTAGATAATGATTACGACGATTACAGACGATGATAAATTTGTCATCGTCGAACGTAGTATAAACTAAACTCGAACAAAAGTCGAAGGGTTGTTCGGTTGCGCGAGGCTGCCGGAGCAGGTAGTGCCAATGTGCGGAGGTCGCAATCCCGACTGGATGGAATTATACGTCTCATTTGCAACTACGGGTTCTAACAATCTGTACCTGCCGCACCTGCTTTGCCAGAGCCCGAAAGTGGAAGGGTTCAACTGTTATCCCCCACCGGTGACGCAGGTGGTAGTGTTGTCGCTCATCACCAAGTATCCCGGGTTCTATTCCCGATGGGGCCAGAAAATTTGTAGCTTTTTCACATTAATGTCCCAGTTCATATAGCTGTGACTTCTGAAAAGCAAACCTTCGTTCCTCTATCCAGCTCCTCATAGTATCAATAACTCTAACTATTACAAACTACTTCTACTAACCGCTACACGTGGGCCAAGTTGTTGGTAAACCCAGCTAACCGGCCCACCTACTAACAATAACCTACCACCCAACTCCTGTCTCCTATCGCTCCAAGTAGATAAGCTTCAATAGCACGCAACGTTTTCCATTTACAAATACAACTGTTATCGCAACCCACAAGGTATAGGAGGGGGATGTAGAATTGACCTGTAGGTTAGTAATTTAAAGGGTCAATTGGGAGAGGAATTTTCATACTTATTAATATAGACACTATAACATTCTACTCAAGAATTTTATTCTCATTTTACTGAGTAAGGATTTTAGAGACCCCCTCAGATATAATATAGACCCAGCGATCTCTGCTGTTGGTTGTCTGTGCTAACATGGGACACAAGATAGTTTGGAATCGCCCTCTCTCTCGTACACCTGCTTGGAGGGGATAAGGTATAGTGCACAACAGTGAGAAGTCAGAGAGAGGAATCGTGTTCCCCCACCCAAGGCGATGCAAAACGGACAGAGGTCCCAAACTTCGTTTTCCCCTTGGGACAACCGGTGTATAAAATCGCTGGGTCTACATCATGTATAAGATTATGGCCCCCTTCCCCCAGGAGAGCCATAAAAAACACGAATCCTGGACAAAAAGGGACCTAAAACCCGGGATATCGTAGCTCTCTTGACATTACTACGAAAAAAAAACTTTTAATCCTAGATAGAAATACAATGAGATTAATATTTTATTTATCTCTATTGGCAACAAAAATAAATTATTATATCAATTAAGGTACAATACCATCCCAAGAACTTCGCTAAACACGAGACTCTTGCGATCAGTAAAAAGGCACATGCAACTATGAATATGTGACCACTGACCGGTAAAACAACTTAGGTAGGCTACTGTGAACTTAAAATATCCAACAAGTTCTCAAAATCCGACCTCGATTATTCAGGCGTTCCAATGGACATCTCAATGTGTACTTTTCATTTAAAAATCTGGTGTGATATCAACTGCCTTACATACCTGCGGTAGTACATAAAACACACACCTGTAACTAGGATATCATTCAAAGATGGTCATCAATTCAAATTGGATTATCCCTGATTAGTGACTTTAAATGGGTTGTCATGATCAGTCAACCACTACATGAGATTTCGAATCCGTGTCTCCATTTGAAGTATTCTGTTACGCCTTATTATACCATAGAGTTTAGATTCTTTTTTATTATTATGTTTAAACTAGCTTTCGATGTTTACTTGATGATCACAAAGACACAGTAAAGCTGATTATTTCAAATAAGTAATACGAGATCTAGTATCTTATAATTTCTGTTATGTGACTCCGGTTTGTCATACGATACACTGAGTAAGTCGTGTATCAAATAACATATCTCGTCAGAACGTTGTCAGTCCATTGTACGGTTGAATCATCAAATCTCTTTGCGAGAAGCATTATTTCCCAATTTTCTCATATTTATTATTTCATGAATAAACGCAAGCGATGCATACAAGTGCTATTATTTTATATTTTAGGTGGAAATATTTCTTTTGCTACAGTATAAAATTTCTCTTCATTTTTAATGTTTTCATGATGGGAGGAAATTAATCCAAAAATTAATGGTGACAAAAACCTTTTTAAGAATTAATATATTTTTAGAGAATTAAACTCATGTAAAGAAAAGAATGTTGGCATTAGATTTGAATCAAAATTGTTTTCTGGAGTGATTTAATTGAAACACGAAATCAACAAGAATATAAACAAATCGTTCTATGTTCTCGGGCAATATAAAACGAACTATTCCCTAAGAGGTCGAATTTATTTTCGTTGAGAGAGGAGAGGGGGGTATTGACTCCGATCCTTTTATATTCTATTACTCTATGCAAAATCTAAAATGTAGCCGTGATGGATACGAAGAATTTCGTGGGTGGGGAGACTAATGTGCAACCGCAAGGGTTAATGGGTGACCCGTGTCACCAAAACGAAATTCTCACTCAGTTAGACTACTATTTCAATGTTTTTAAAATGGAAACACGTCAATTCAAGTTGAATCATTATCAAAGTCTATTGAATTTGAAAGTTTTTGTTCAGAAATTTCGAAGTTTAGACTGGGTGAGGGGGTAGATGCGCCACTCGCTCCCTCCCTGAAACCACCACTGGTTAGTTGGATATCGGTGAGGCGATACTAGTATTAATTTTTAAGAATACATGAAATTGTGGTGTTGTCCACTGGTAAAATATTTATTCAGATAGTTCCACTGGTTATTGTTGTGAATCTGTATTTGTTTGTGGAGAAGTAAAGTGTATCCCGTAAAGGGATGTCCCTCATGTCTTCCGGAGTATGACGGGGGTTATGGCAATGGTGAATAGACATGGAAGGCGAGCGGGTATTGTAGCGGTTAACAACCCTGCAATCAATGAAAGAACCCCGGGTTCAATTCGCTACTCTTGAACATTTTTATAATATTCGTGTGTGTGAGATTAATGTAGAATCATGTTTAGAACTGAAATGTGAGTACAAAAAACGTTCCATTGATTCAAGTATACTCGGAAGAAGAGGAGAAAATGACTCGAAAGGAAGAACTCCGTAGATTTTCCTGCCACACTCAGCGGTACTTGCCGTTGTCCATCCATAGAGCTGCCATTTCAAACCAAGAGCGCGACTGACGAGAAAGTTGTTATGTGGCTGACACGTTTCGTAATGCAACTCCCACACTCTGCACCGGCCCTCTTTTCCCACTCACCACTTCATCATTGAGAAACTTTAAAATATTCGACTTAGGGCACCATTGGTTCAAGCTGTTACATCGGATGTACGAAAGAAGCGGAAGTGAAATAAGCCAAAATAAAGGAATGAGCAAACGAAGCCGAAATTATACTTGTGTTGTTGTCACTTGTGGTTGGGAATGATTATTATTCAAGATGCACGGGAGTATGTAAACAGTGTGCCAGTCTTTTGGAGCCAACAAAATAGTATTTTCAATGTCAAATAGTACATGCTCAAAATTTTCGTTTTACCTCATTTTGTAATAACCAGGTTTAAAACTGATTTTGTATAAAACTACCTTTATTGGGTTCCATATTAAAGGTAAGAATAAAACTACGTTGTTTTCAGGGAATCAGTGAATTTCAGTTTGCTATTTTTCATTGATGGAAGTCCATCATATTAAAGTTGAGCTATCCCTTACAGTAATAATAATAATAATAATAATAAATTTATTGTCAAAAAAGCAGTACAAACTGCATATGACCACGTGGAGAACAATAAACTAATTTACTCTCCGGAAGCAAGCAAGAGACCTCCCCATCAATTCCAATCAAGGGCCCTAAGGCAGAGGCCGATTTAAAAATTTCAGCAAAAATTTCTAGATAAGATAAAAAGTTAGCTGCGAGTAATAATACTAATAGAATGTCAATATGTTTGTATTTTAACGCAAAAAATTTACATGTACAAATTATTATCGAATTATAGATTATTCTGAGTATGGTGTTTAAAAATCATAAGAATTGAAATAATACTAAATTCACGGTTTATTGTTATAATAAACACGCCCCTAGACAAAGCCTAGAGAACCTGTACAAGAAATCCGTCTCTACCCGAAGGAAAAAAGGAGAAAACCCCGGGCCAGGATGGGGCTACAGAATTAATGTACACAAACGTGCCAAAGTTGAGTACACATAAAACTAAATTAATATGAGCCATAAGAGAACACAATCACGCAAGAAAATAGTTTTTGAAATTGTTATAAGTAATTTAAAACTAATACAGCAATGGCGTGAAAAAGTACAAGACAGATTTAACTTTTATTAAAATCAATAAATTCTTTTACATTGTAGAGGCACTGGTGCAGGAGGTAGTTTTTAACCGCGGATTTGAAGAGATTCAATTTCATAATATCTTTTATATTTTTGGGCAGGGAATTATATAGAACGATTNGAGTGGTTGACACTCTAGGGCGATGAATATTATTACTATTGCGAGTATTGTGTTCGTGAACGAGACTGTTTCGTATAAAGCAAGGGTGGTGCTTCAGTAATTCGGTCTTAACAAACACGACCGTTTCATAAATATAAATGCAGGGAAGTGTTAAGATATTTAATTCCTCGAATAAAGGTTTACAAGAGTTTCGGGGGTGAGATTTACAAATTATCCGAACTATCTTCTTCTGAATTATGAAAGTTTGAATTGTCATTGCTCCGTCCACGTCCTTCACGATGTTGGATCAGTACGTGAGGTCAGAAAAGACATCACTGCCACACGAAGTGGACACATGGAAGTAATCGTACCCTGCATATCAATACACGTATTTGACTGCGAAAAAGAGACTTCATGGCCGATGTTTTGGTAAGGATTACTATTTGCTTTAAGTTGAGGTCGACCTTTGATTTTCCACACACGATTATTGAATAGCTCTCACTATGATAGTATATCAATTGCTGGTTATAAAGTAAAATCCCACTGCATCGCAATACCTTCCTGTTTATATTCTACTATGGGTTTTGATACATATTTTAAGGACTTCGGGCTGATGACAACCTGATATTATCCGGATGATAAAGTGATTGAATGTGTCAAACAACTGTTATTGGATTTTGAACCCATAACCTTCGATTCGGGTCTCGTGTCTATAAAACTCCAGCCTTCAGGTTAGCTGGAATACGTAAGTAACAAATATTTTGACCACTTCAATTCTGTAGCGTCTTCGCCGGTTTTGCTGCATCGGAGGAAAATGATACAGACGAATTAGAAAGAAAGAAAGAAAGAAAGAAAGAAAGAAAGAAAGAAAGAAAGAAAGAAAGAAAGAAAGAAAGAAAGAAGGAAAGAAAGAAAGAAAGAAAGAAAGAAAGAAAGAAAGAAAGAAAGAAAGAAAGAAAGAAAGAAAGAAAGAAAGAAAGAAAGAAAGAAAGAAAGAAAGAAAGAAAGAAAGAAAGAAAGAAAGAAAGAAAGAAAGAAAGAAAGAAAGAAAGAAAGAAAGAAAGAAAGAAAGAAAGAAAGAAAGAAAGAAAGAAAGAAAGAAAGAAAGAAAGAAAGAAAGAAAGAAAGAAAGAAAGAAAGAAAGAAAGAAAGAATTAGGCTTTATAAAAGGAGAATAGATTCAAAATTTTCACTGATAATGTTTCTGAAAGTACATTTGTTTGTTAAGATAACAGTAAAATTATTTTGTCAATTCACCATTCTTTCTCCTTCAAACACGTTTTTAGTTTTTACTGTTAATGAATTCTGTTTTCTTGAACACAGAACTCTCGTTTACAATTTCTTATCCATCTTCATTCTCAAAATTTATAACATGGTAAATGATTCCAACGCGATGGAAAGCGATTTATTTGTCAAAACAACTGGAAGTGGACGAACGGACGTAGTAAAATAACAATAAGGCCCACTTACATTAAATGAAACGTGCATGACGTAAACGGGAGGAATGTTTCTTGCTCAACAATGCCTTAACTTTCCAGGTACATGTCTTTGCTTTAATTTTAGTGTAAGACTTTAAATAAAATCCTCGCTGTATATGTATGTAATCCGTATTACTATAAACAGGGAACGAAACTTAAACCTACTCGTTCCTCAGGAAGAGGGTCAGTAGTGGGGTCACTCCGTGCGGCAGGTGTTTGATATGACGTCACTGAATTTTCTCTCATCCGTCTTATATCGTGTCGAGACCCTAGACGGATAGGAAAAGAGGTGTCTGTACTAGTGTGTTGGGCGTAAGATCACCTATGTCAACAGTGAGCAAAGCCTTGTTGTGCTCCGTCTCTTCATTTCACGCAAACTCGTTCCAGAAAGATCGCATCTCGATTTTTCTGTTGCTACAAGGGACCAGCAGTGTCTCACTAGGGTTGACGTGACCAGCGATAGGGGTAGCAGTGGAAGGGTTCCGAGGTACCTCCCCTTTTTCTATCGACCAATTCTCCTGCGGGCGACGCGTCTTCCGACCGCAACACCCTTGGAAAGATCCAGAAGGATGGCGTAACAGTTTTCCAACTCACGGCTTGTGACATCACAATCTATTGCTCCATTCTTACTGTGCTGGCAATGGCAGATCCAGGATTTTATTTTTATTTTATTGTTTCTTGATGAGTTTAGATTTTTAAGGGATCTTGGGAAGGGAAAGTTTAGAAATCGTAGAGTAAAATTATGCTTGAAAAACAAACTTAATTTATATTTTACAAGAAACTTTGATTTTTCCCTTTTGTGTGTGTGTGTGGGGGGGGCGCTTGTGTCCGGAACCTGCTGTAATATTGGTACCGGATCTATCCTGGCAGCAAACGGTCCGGAGCGAGATGCTGCGGCACATCTTTTAATGCTGTGGCCAAGACATTGCAGAGCTCTGCCCTCCACGGACCCTTTGGGCACCTTCGGGGCAGTTATGGGACAGTTTTACTTTTTTGGCTTGAGTGCGGAAGTATCCCCCCCCCCGCCCACATACATACACACACTCACACACACACCTAAATCCCACACTGTATGCATACGGCTTGTAATTGTCAGATGCGGGAGAGGGCAGACGCGGATGGTTCACTGGCTATGAGATTGTCAGGTTCATTTTTTTCTGTTTTTTATTTTCAAGAAGAGAATGCCTTTATCCTTAAAACTTAGCAAACTAGATAAACAGTTGAACTGCGTACTGTGCAATTCCTTCGAACAAACATCTCCTTATTATGGAAATGTCAAGGCAATGATTTTATGGTTTTATTTATGAATACCTTGATTAAAAGTAATCTTAGGCGAAAGAGTTGATTTTGGTCTAAGTCTCACTTATAAACAAAGTCATTGATGTATTTTATATTTATTAGCTGAACCTGCATGGTTGCTCTTCAATTTTGTAGTCAAAACAGACTTCAGTCTTCCTCATCGGTACCGTGCTGGTACGATCCCTGAGTTTCGCTTATTAGTTATCTTTATCCATTTGTTTACAAACATAAATGGAATATTTTCCAATATAATACTTAATATTACTTTCCTTGCCATTGCGATGGCATGCAATGAAACACGTATTTCACAAAAACATGATGAATGGAAGTTCCTCATAGAAAACAGGCACGCGAAGTTTCGATCAATTATTCTCAATAGAACTATACACAAAACTACGAATAAAACTACACACAGGTAAACAAAACAACTACTTTTTAAAAGAAGCAAATTGATTTTTAACATCACAAGTTACATAAACAAACTATTGTATAAATGAAACGCAATGAGTCCTCTGTTTAAAAACGTGAAAAACCGAAAATGAATCTAGCAGACATTTCGATCCCAAAATGCATTTAGGTAGTACTTGCGTTAAAACACTAAAATATCTTAAATCGGCAAAAATAAACAGAGTAACACGTCCTTTTTGTGATTTCATCTTGAGAAATATACCTCACCGGTCATTTAAATAAAATTATAGCAATTATAGCTCGAATATGGCGTACATTGCGTCTTATGGAGAAAACGTTCATTTTCAGAGATCAACTTTGAAATCAGGAAAGTGGTAGAAAATTACTTTTATTTTTAGTAAATTTTCCGTAGAAATTTTTACACCACTTTCATCAACAGGTCACAGGACATTTGAGAAACATGTTTTACTTTTTCCGAGATGAAAAATTTGCGCTCGGTCGCCCTGTTTGTACACGCTCCTATGCATTTCAAACGAGTCAAGCAAGTTACTGAATATTGTTTGTCGTATATTAACAGATTAATACAAATTATATCATGTTTTTTTCTTCGTTATTATAGTGTTTTGGAACGATTAAAATAATGATATAGAAAACAATTGTATATCTCCGTAATTCCACTAACTTGGAGTGCTGGAACCACCTTGGTAATGGTCTTCAATGTTTCCTTCAATGGTTCATTTTTTACCGAATTCCGAGAACTTATTCATTACTTAAATAAATTCAAATTTTACAAGTTGTAGATTTGATTAATTTATTTTCATAAAACTATCTGTGATACAATATATTCGGCTAATTTTCTAAATATATTTCGGTGTCTTTGTTACCACATTCAGTGGGTTTGAAAGTTGGGAGTTCACTAAAAATGATGCTCTTCATTAAAATAAAAGGCAAATATTTAATGAAAGTGGGATAATTGGGATGAGCTGTCCATGTAAAGCAGAGATCGGAAGTGCTTAGTCATCATGAACACATTTACTCAAGCACTAAATGAATCAGCAATTTACTCTTGTTTTATTCTTTAGAATTATCTAACAAAATGTTCTGCGAATTTGTTTCTTTTAATTCTAACCAAATTAACATTTTTACTCGCGCGTGAATTGCTGCCATAGAGACGACAAGAAAGTAATGTGTTTTTGTTAAGGGTAATAACTTAACCTGTAAGTTTTGGTTGTAATTATGCAAATGTTGCAGTTATGTTTGTAAAAGTAATTGAATGATCTTCGCCTTAGACGTATTAAACACTCGTATCTTCCACCGGTCACTTGGGTTAATCAAACACATAACTTGCCAAATTCTTTTTCTTCCACCAGACAGAATTTCGAAATTTCCCATCGGTGGGGAGATAATTAACAAAACAACTAATCTTTACCAACTCTAAAACTGCGAGGTAAAGAAGGAATGTAATTTTTCGAATGAATTTCTTCTTGGAAGTGGAGAATTTAGAGATGGGGAGCTTCTGGTCTCAAAGCCCCTTGCCAAAAAGTATTGGAAAAATACTATTCTTTGTATTTTGTAAAAAGAATTATGGTGTTTTGCGTAATATTTACTAAGTATAATAAAATTTATTCGTAAATTAACCCAGCATTGCATATTTTGCACAAAATTTGCCAAAAGTTCCAAATCCCTAAACACATCGGAGATCTAAGCCCCACCCAAAATGAAACCCTGGATCCGCCACTGCTTAAAGACGAATGCTCATCCATGGTGTAGATAATGTCTCCTTCAGTCTACAGATTGGCGTGATGAGATGATGTTGGCGAGGACTGGCCTCTAGAGCTACTTTGACTCGCCATCAGCATTCCCAGTTCGATGCGTGATCATCTTAGTCCGTCAGAGCGAAAGCAATCTAGAATTCCAAGCGGATTCATGAAGTCAACGAAAATATCCCTCCACCTGACGTCGGCTCTCAAAGATGACTGGTTGGAGACTTCAAAGGCACAATCTTTCAATTTCATTTCATGGATTGGATGTTATCCATGTTGTACCGGAAATTACAGAATACATATGTCATTTCTAAAGAGGAATCTGTACGTCCAAGGAAAGGACGGCTACAAATCGCTATGACGCGGGAGATAAAGAATGTGTTCGTGAAGAGATTATCTTAGAGTGAAATTCCTCTCGTGAGAGTATTCTTTTTCTCTTCGGTAATGCAGATTTGTAGGATAGATAAAAAATTCAACATCTTGACTCAAATGTTGTAATCATCTCCAAGAATCCATCAAATCTTCGTGCGATACTACAGCTTAGTCAAAAGTACTTCCGATATCTCAAAACAATACTATTATATGTACGTAATATCCACTATAACACATACTAATTAAAACAAATACATGTAAGAATAATTTACCTACAGAAATGGTTCTACTTGAGAAGAGAATGAGATTTTTTTCTTCACCTGGAATACTCTGTCTACCAATCTTTCTTTCCTTTCATCCCCATTCATCCAATCATCAAAAATATTTCCAATCTTCTGTCTTTCCACCAATTGACCTATATCTCCATTCATGACCCATCGACTCATCTTTCATCTAACCATTAATCTACCCATCCATCTATTTATGTATCATCTATCCACACACCTATCCATTTAACGAATCATCTATTCCCCTTTCGGGATTACATATGTGTATATGCTATAATGTTATACACCGGTAAGGAAAATAAATTAACTAATAATGTACAAAGCAAAAGCGTGTTTATTGCTATGACTAGTCGAAATAAAACTAAATAACTGAAGATAGAATTAGTTGACAAGAAATCAAATCTGAGTGTTGTTTATTGAACGATAATGAATGGAGTTGTAAAGTTGACAAACATTAAACTTTGAATTACAAATAATTATCTCGTAATAGAGAGAAATATAATACGAAATGTCATCCAATATTCAACAACTCACGACGTGAAATAACTGCGTGTGGTAAGGCATATCGAGGCTTGAAGCTGCTTGACAGAAAACTTAATTTCCGAATGAATGTCTCCACGATAAATCGATAATATCCGTCGTGAACAGGGCCGTGGACAGAAATCAAATTGTTTCGCCCCATCCCTCACCTCCTCCACCACAACTAAACTACACATTTAAACGTTTGCAATGCACGCATAAAGCGTGGAAATGAAGTTGTTGGTAGTACTAACTGAAAACCGCGACGGAGCTTGGATTTCGCTTCAGAGTGTGTTATGTATAATCTTTCAACAATTTAGTGTCATGTCTAACATGATATACGCTATAACTGTGTAAAGCGGAACGTAAATAGTAACACGAGAGTGAAGCAACAGGAGGAGTTCTCTTGCCGCATTAGGAGGATTTTCTGTTAAATAAAGACGATAGGAATCGCAAATATGACTTTCCAAAACACACTTAATCTTTAAATTTCATACATTTTTATTTAATTTCATTTTATTGGCGTTCATGCCACCTCGTATCTTTGGCACTAAAAAAAAGAGGTTATCTTTTCAATATCTATCTCTCGCTCCTTTTTGTCTTCTATGGACTGCGCATCGTAGCCACCTTGCAGTTTCCCCGTCCGCGCCCCTGGAAGGATGTAATCTTAGTATATTTCGTGAAAATTTCTAATTTTGTCTTGGTATCTATTAGTGTCCATGGTTTTTTCATATTTAATATATCTTATCATTGTTAACTCTTAAAATATTCTCCTCTTTCTCTTGAAAATATTTCACATTCCCATAAATCATGTTCCGGGATACCCTCGCATTTCTTGCATACACATTTGCTATCTTCTATTTTCTGTAGATACTTTGTAGTTATAAACTGTAGCACACTTTTCGTTGGATTTACCCACCTCATGTTTTTTTTTTCCACATATATTACCTCCGGAATGTACCGGTATGTTTGTCGCCCTTAAACTGTCCTTCCCCATCTTGTTTGCCAGCCTGTTAGCAAATAACAGAAACCTCCAACCTGTTAGCAAAGTTTCTTATCCTCTTTTCTTATCCATTCTTCATTTATCTGTATAGTGTTTTTTCTTTTGAAATATTCTTCCATACTTAATCTTTTGAACATATAACTCTAAAGGCATTACCCCTGTTATTTCATTCAACGCTTCTGTGGATAACGTTTTGTACCCTCCTGTACTTTGCTATGAACATATTCTTTCTATATATCCTAACTTCATCTCAAATTGTTGCTTTATCGCTCTCTCTGCCAGATCCATGCGTTATTATTGAGCTCAAAGGCCCAATCTATTATATCCTAAAATCTCTCCGCGATATTCGATAATTCATTATTCCTACCCATAGCATGCTGTATAATATTTTTGTGTGTGCCGCCGTATGTATGCTAAATTTTGGAAATATGTCAGCTGCTGATCTATGATGTCTCCTAGGTAGCGTACTTTGGTTACTATTTGGATCTTCTTATCTCGTAATTTAACTATAAAATCTCGTATTTTCTCCCTGTTATGACCTATCCATTGTATCTTAGTCTTTTCCCCCGATAGTCGCAACCCTCTTTTTGCACATATTCTTCACAAGTGTGTAACGCCCTATGTGTTTCACTCGGCAATTTTTCTCTTGAATCCCCTTCTACTATCAGTGTTAAATTATCAGCATATGCTACATAATTAATGTTCCTTTCTTCCAATTCCCATTGCACATTGTCGAACACTATATTCCAATAAAGCGGTCCACTGGAGGAGCCCTAGGGACACTCTATTGTTTGCTCCTGTTTTATTCTCTCTCCACCTGTCTCAAACGTTAAATGTCTATCAGTGAAATAGTACTATCCCAACCAGATATTCTGGTACTTCTTTTTCCGCAATGTTTCTATTATATCATTCCACCTGACATGATCAAAAGCTCCTTCAATATCTATATAGATGCATGCACAATATTTGCTTTGCGTCCTCATATTTGGTCCATTAGATCCTGTAGTGCTTCACTGGTTCCACTTCCTGGCACAAAACCGTACTGATTTTTATTCGTAGTTCCATGACCCCGTAAGTATGCTTGCAATCTTCCTTTTATTATTCTATCGGATATTTTTTCGTAAGTTGGCAAGAGTGATATTGACATGTAGGACTGTGGGTCATGCCCTGGTGTGTTTTTTTCCTTAAAAAAAAAACTTAATTTGCAATTGTCCAATTTTGGATAGTAACCTTCTTTCAGGCATTTATTATAACTCTCATATCAATAATTTATTAATTCACCTATTGTTCTCTTTACTATTTCATTTTTCTCATCATATCCAGGTGCTTTTTCCTTCTTTAATCATTGTACTGCTTTTATTATTTCTTCTTTTTGTATTTCTGGTATATCTTTCTGCTCCACCTGTCTTACCTCCCATTCTTGTTTCTCCGTTTTGGGAAATATACTTATCATCATATGTTGCGCTAATTCGTACCATATTTGCGTATAACCCTCTCCTTCTATACCTAATGCTCTCCATATATCTTTCCTTCGTATCTTGTCTGTACTAATTAAACATGAAATTCCCCACATTGATTTTGTAAATGTTGTTTCATCATAATCCTGCCAACTTATCCTTTTTGCCTCCAGTGCCATTTCCCTACACTCTAATCTCTCTTTTCTGTACTAATTATGAATTTCATACAAATCGTCTGAGTCATTCTCCAGAAAAATTTGTATACACAGTAAATTTTATACTTGAACAAAAATTAGACAGTAGGACCTGCCGCGGCAGACCCCCTTTGGAACCCGGGTCCCCGGACTACAGCACCTACTGCCCCTCCCTCACGTCGGGTCTGGTCAAGACTCATCGCCCAACCCGAGAATTATCCAATCCGAGTTGGGGCTGGTCTAGGCCAGAGAGATATTTTCTCCCAATATTTATTCACAAATAATGCTAAGTTCAGATTGTATGTGGGGACCACACTCCTTGTCAACAATTATCCCCTTTTCTCTATCTCTTCCCCCGCATTCACCCATCCATCTACATCCTTGTGTCCGAGGGTCGCGGGTCGAATCCAAGAGAGATCGTTGTGACGGCGATGGTGGCGGTGGCGGCAGAGAAGGCGGAGTCGTCTGACGCAACCTCTGGGAAACTAGGACGTGGCGCGGGTGAAACTGCCGACAGGAACGCGCTCCGTCTCTGGATCCTGACACTGCAAGTCGCCTGTGTCTGCAATGCATTTCTCGACAATGCGACATCATTTACGCTGACAAGTTCACAAGTACTTGAAAGTGTAGTATTAGTGCATAATGAAAACACACGATAACATAAAAGCCAACACGACGTAAACTCACATTATGCTACAAACACAAACAGTCGGGAACTACCGATTTTTTTACTAATGACTAATATATTTGATTGTTATAATGTTAATTTTAATTGTTTTGTTTATTTATACATTAATGAACGGTTATTATTTCATTCGTCGTTTTTTCGTATTAGCATTATTTAAATGTATTGTAGATTTACCGAATTTAAATAATGACGTAAAAAAGAAAACTTTGAATGTTGGGATTCGTTAACAAAAAATGCATTATTGTTAACTTTACTCTGGAAATTATAATGTTAAAAATAAAAAACACCAATCGCAAGTCAGAAATGAATTAAGTGCTTTTGAGAACTCTACAAATTTTAATTCCTTGTTTTTGAAGGGATTTATACATAATTTAATTTTCGTAATACTGGAGTAAAGTATTCACGCACTCTTTTTAGATTAATCCAAAAAACAATAGTTTACCGTCACAATTTTTTTTAACTTTCCGGATCTTTTCGGAACTTCAGAGATCGAATTGAAAGAAAATGAAATATTTTTCTTTAAACAATAATATATTTTTTCAAAATCTTAATTTTTAAGTTTCCAAAGATTAGTTACGACAAGTTTCTGCATTCACGTGATGCGCACGAGAACGTTAAGAGACTACACTACGATCTCGGAGGCAAGAAGGTTGAAAGTTAAGCAATAAATTGGACTGAAATGCAAATTTTAACTTCTTTCGTTTTAAAATCATCTTGTAATTACATATTTAACATTTTTGTTAATTTTCTCAAATTCTGATCATATTGTGAAATGTAATCTAGATAACATGGACGAGCACTATAGGTTTAACTCAATCCGACCCTAAAGGTTTGACCTCCTCAAAAGAAGGTTTGAACATTCCACAATGCGAAATGTAGGCCCTCGTTCAATGAAGTGGAACCTAATTCCATGAGAACTAATTGAGTTAACTACGTATTTTGCATAAGGAACAACCGTCACATTATAACATCGTGATACGGTAATTCACACCAATATTCTGAAGTACCCTTTTCCCCAAAGAATAGAACAGTTTCTGCCACCCACGGTATTATGCCATGCAAGGTTTTATGCAACTTTCCGTTCGTAGGTCTAGTTGTTCCTTACATTCTTTGACAACCTCTTATCTTGACAATGCTCCGACCGATCCTTTGATTTGCTAAAAAAATACTTTACGAAATTATCAATGTAATTTAATCGAAATCAATTTGATTGAAACAATCCAGAAATCAGGGTAAACCAAGGTCATGATGATCAAACACACGATAGTGTTAAAGAATAAATAATATTATTCACATAAAACTCGGAATAGAAATGGCTTTAAAATGTTGACAGATTCAAATATAACCCCTCCCTACATATACACATTTAGGTGTCTCATACAACTAGGGTCCTAGGAGTTCAATAAACGCACTTGTCTTCAAGTGTTCAAGATTAAATACGTCGATAGTTCTTTATGTGGTTTATTCTGTTGCAGTACGAAATGTCGACTCCTAACTTCTCGAGCGGAAATGGGAAAAGAAAGCAGTGAAACCTCTATTCCTCCTTTCTCCAAGAAATTTCCTTTGTAACTCTGTACCTTTCTCTTCAATGTAACTATTCCATGATCTTATCTGTGAATGTTCTGATTACACGAGGAGGACATTGGCCGCGGTGACAAAACGTAACAAATAAGGTCGGATATCTCGTAAGCAAGAACCTTCTCGAAACTCATCGAAGTTGCCAAAAATCTCGCATTTATTTGGCAAGGACATGCTATGAAATGCTATCTTTTCTTTATAACTATCTTCAAATAACTTATACATTAATAAAGTAAATAAGTACAACATTCTTCACATAAACTTACAGGTAATTCTGTAACCAGTAAAAGAAAAACATTTTCTCGTATATCTCATAAAATATAAACATTCATAAAAAATATTCGTTTATTTGTTCTTAAAATGAATTCAAGTCAATTTTTATCTTAATTAACTGTTCATTGTTCTGATTCTTAATACACAACATGAGAATGGATAAGAACATGATAACGAATATTTGGAAAGATAATTGAAGCATGTCATTAAAAACGGTTGTAAATTCCAAAAAGGTATTTTTTCTTCTTGGCAACGTCAAATGTAATCGCTGCAATTGACTTTTGTTGATAGTTTAATTGCTATGACGGTAAAAAGTTGAACATGGGCGTATACATCGTCGTGAACTAACATTTATTGAGCAACAAAAGTCTGGGGAAACGATATAATATATTTTTCACAATTTTTTTCAATAATTTGTCGTAAGGCGAGCCAAAATGTAGTTACCACGCGTAGCACATGCATTCCTTTGGTTGCTATTCATGGTACTTGGAGAGATTTTTGGAAATCACATGTGGCACTTACAATATTCTCCGTTTTAATATTTGGTTACTTACAACGGTTTCAACAGAACTCATCTCTAAAATTTATTCTGTACTTAAAATGATCTCAACAGAACACCTTAAATTCGGATAAAATTTAATTTCTTTAGGACACCATTATGATAGTTGCAACGTCAAACATGTAATATATAAAGATTTTTTTTTATAATGATCATAATCAATTACGACATAATCAGTTATATTCAATCAGTTTTTTGTGTCTGCTATAAAACATGTTTTAAGCACTTACGTTCTCCATTTACATCCCTCTTTAATAAAGGAAGGTTCTTGTGCGTTTCAAAAACTTGCTTCATATCGACTGACCACAAATATAAATACTGTTATCTCAATCCAATGAGTTTTTAATCCTGCAATGACCTTGAGAGTAGAGACGCACCTTATTTTCGTCCACGGCGTTTGGCACGCATGGCAACATACGCACGCACTCGTGCAGCCGAAGAAGGGATTCCGTGACGAGAGGGCACGGGGGAGGGACTCGAGTTCTATTCTCAGCTTTCTGCGTATGAATCTGCCCCCACTCAGGCACTCAGCTGCCGGAACCGTCGCCCCGTCACCGACAGACCGACCATCTTCTACCCCGCTGGCTACTAGTCCATTTAGAAAGTCGCAATGATCTTTCGGTTGGGCTCTGGAGATTTATAACTGTTGTACAGATTGTAAATACCACATCTCTTTTAAATGCGACAGGGTTTTTAAATATTTTGGCGTTGCCGAGCATCCTCGAATCACTTCTGTAGTATTTGATTGGGCACGATGATAGAAGAATTTCTGTTAAAAATACTTTTCAACTTCTAGGAGTCAACAAATCAATAATTTTAACATTAAAAGATCTGTGTAATTCCTAAGTTCATTTTTATACGTTTGCTCTAATTAATAATCAACATCGCGCAAAAATTTCACAATTTTTGACTTAGTTTGTAAAATACAGAATTGTTACGGATTCAGTTTTCCTATTTATTTGACATTAAGCTCATTCACATTTTGTGGAAATTTGGATGATGGAATCTGTAGCTCAAGGATTAAGTAAAAAAGGACGT
Organism: Laupala kohalensis; assembly: GCA_002313205.1. Classification (NCBI taxonomy): domain Eukaryota; kingdom Metazoa; phylum Arthropoda; class Insecta; order Orthoptera; family Trigonidiidae; genus Laupala; species Laupala kohalensis. The sequence continues at coordinate 391,287 of NNCF01131286.1, read as the reverse complement.
AAGGCATAAAAATAATGTTACTTTTATTGATGAAATTATAATGTACGAGTTAACAAATGTACGAGAAAGTACGTAAGTAGGGCGATTGGATTTAAATACAAGCACCGTATTTTCTGAATTACTTTTCGTCACTATGTAAATTTCTCGAAGTAAGTACATTTACTATTTGAAGTTAAATGATTTGCTCATTGTTGTCTGAGATACATGTTCTGTCTCCGTCTTTCGTCAGTACGTAGTACATTTCAAAGGGACCTGTTACATCCTTATATCAGGAGATTATGAGGTTATGGCAATCATATCGCATGTCTACATCATAATACAATTTAATAACACAATTTATATATTAGCTAAATAACTTGCAACCTTATCTGTTCATAATTTATGCATGAAATCTTTAAAAGAGCTTATAATGTTAAAATTAGAAGTATTACCCATTTGTTTGATAAAAACAATAGAAAAAACAACCATGTTCCATGTTTACTACAAATGGTAATATGAAATGTTCATCACAGAAAATGAACAAAAATAATTTTTAATGGGCATGTAATGAACCAAATAGTTGGAAAATTTGTTTGGAATACGTTCGTTGAATGGGTTATGAAGATAATGTTAATACTCTTGAGTCAATCATATTTCAAACTGGGTCACAATGATAATTTAAATGTCATTAACACCTGGAAATATAAGTACTGTAAAGGATTTTATAATGTGTCAAGTGCATCGTTCAAAAACTTGAAATGAATTTGAAAGGTAGTACAAACAATCGATTCCAAACCTTGACGAAAAACACTAAAATAATGAATTTAGAGATTAAGTAAGATATAATTAATTTGATGCGGAGAATGAAATATATTAAATCAATCTTTTCTTCCTAATCGAAATTCACTATATTTCAAAATATTAGATTAAAACATTACAAATCAACTAAAAGAGGATGTGTAGTATATTGTGAAAATTAAACAAAAATTCTATTATGATATAATACACTGTTCGATGTGGTAAATACGATTAGTTTTAAGAAAATGTTAACTTCAAATCCAGTTTAAGAACAACTTAAGAAAACATCTGCTGTTGTGTCACGCATATTATGGCAATGGTTGACGACTCATGAAGTCACGCAAGCTAACATATGCTACAAATTCCTTGAAACTGAAACCGCATAATTGCGGTGGGGAAAAAATTTCTTCTGTTCGCCGTCTTCAAAACACTGATTCATCCAATACCCATATCGTAAACACGTTTATGATTATCGAACACTGATTTGCATTCATTGAAAGATATTGAAAGGTAAAATGCATCTTTTCAGGCCTTCAAATAAAAATATAATGACGGTGTGAACCTGTAGGGAGACACACAACCTTTTAAAATACCGCAGTAAAAATACTATATTTAAGATATTAAACAGGATATCCTTCTATACTTCGGAATAATCAGACGAAGGATTACTATTTATTGTCTTATTTAAAAATTATCAAACCACTTATAGTTCTTCTTTTCTCAGGCGTTTTCAGTATTTTTAAAATAAGATTTCTAAGTTATTTATAAGTTAAACTATGAATGTGTACACTTGTGCGGGGAAGAGTATGGGAACATTTCAGGAATCGTTGAAAACCTTCACTTTTTGGAAAAACGCAATTTACGCGACCGAAAGTGGCGTTCCAGAAATACATGATCCAATAATACCTTATGTTTTTTAAAGTTGTGGATTACGATAAAATTGAAATAACATATATGTCTATTCCCATATCTGTATTGAACTGATAATTTATATTTCATTGATTTCCCCATAAATCTTGAAAAAGTACGCAAAAATTATATTATTTGCTCTTCAGGATTACTTTTATGTTTGGTAGACATATAATAAAATAAATATTATGTTCCAATTACGTCTATATAAATTATCAATTATATAAATATGAGACAAATTATTTGCCATCTAATTATTTAAAAGTTTATATGTTTTGTGATAATACCAAGCAATTACAGAATCTAGAAAACGTTATGATAGTTGTGGTTGTCCCTCTCCTTCAAAGAATACTGATATGGTGCCCCACCCTCTGGTGACTCAGGTGTTAGTGTTCTTGCTCATCACCAAGTCATCCCGCGTTCAATTCCCGTTGGAACCAGAAAAAAATTGTAGCTTTTGACATTAATGTCCCAGTTCATGTAGCTGTGACTACTGAAAAGCGATCCCTCCTTCCTCTATCCACCTCCTACTGCTCCCGGTATCAACAACTCTGTTACTAACTACTCCTACTAACCGGCCCACCTACTAACAATAGCCTACCACCCAACTCCTACTAGTTATCGCTCCATGTAGATAAACTTCAATAGTTCGCTACATTTCTCATTCACAAATATTACAATAAAAAAAATGGCGCCCTTGATGAGGTCGCGTGCACTATAGTAGCGATCGCCTACAGAAACCTGTGGGAGCAGTGCAGAGTATCTGCGAACAGTTTTCTCCTATTCGTTGTGGGCGGCAGTGGCTGCGTAACGTCTCTTGCAAAAGATTCTGGCTTTGAGGCGACGGAGGCGGTGGCTGCGTGGACGTCGACCCGACACAGCGGCGAAACAAAGGAAGTGAGCGCGGCGCGCTGCGAAGGTCTCCCAAGCGCAGGAGGAGGAGGAGGCCGTTCCTCTCCAGACGCAGCGTATCGAAAGCATCCGTAACCGCAGTGAAACTCCGTTCAGATTTCATTTATTCACGTAAACAAAAATGTTTTCTCAAAATTAAATATTTTACGTTACTTGATTTATTTGTATTATTGGTTCATTTATTTTTGAGTCAGTGTTTTCGTATCTTGACCAGCGGCGGATCTACGTGGGGGATCTAAGGGGGTCTCTAGCTTCCCCCCCCCCATTAGACCTGAACTTTCAACAGATAATATAGAAATTGATAAAATATATATTTATCCTTTAATATGTATTTGCCATTTTAAACAATTAATAAATTTGGTCTCTATTTAATGAATTGTTAGTTGTGTATTTGATGAATTGATAAAATTCAAAAACACTATAATAATCATAATAATAGTTATAACATTATTTATAANCCCCCCCCCCCTTGATTACGATCGGCCACTAATCTTAACGTAATTATTTGTTCAGAAAGTAGTTACACACTCTGTATGACCACGTGGAGGACAATGAACTAATTTTCTTTCCGGAAGCAAGCAAGGGGCCATCCCATAATTCCTATGTAAGGGTTCAAAGACAGAGGCGGATATAACATTTCTGCGCCCAAAGGCAACATTATGACGTGAGCCCCCGTAAACAACCAAACATAGTTAGCTGCTTACTGAAGTAAACACAGAATATTAAGGATTTTTATTTTCAATTGCTTATAAAATATCAATCTAACAAATACGTACTGTCATGTCCTGTGTTTATGTCAAGTTTATTTTTATTCTCTTCTCTTTAGTAAATATCGTTCCAATTAAAGTTTGAATCAGCACACTTTTTTATATTTCTCCTGCACATATTCTTAGGTAAAGGCACACGCTATTTTTGTTATTTCTTATCTACCCTTTCGATACGGTACTGTTATGTCAGTGTTCAAAAATAAGATGGTGACTTTGACGTAGGATAGTTTATGTAAAGTTCCTCTACTGTCGTAGAAATGATGGGGGACTTTTTATATTTGTTCGTTTGCAATGGTAAGATTTTGGAGCTGCAATGACAAAACTCCCTGAAATTGTTCACTTCAAAGTATCTAATATTCAGTTATTTGAATAGATTTCTATATTGACCTTTTAATAATTAAAGTGATTTAAATATGATATAATACTGAGAATGACTGACACCGACAAAGATAATGACAATATAATATTAAACATAATTCAAACGATTACGGAAGTATACTTGATGAAAATATGAATTTATTACATGTTAAGAAAATGCGAACTACGCCTATTCTGAAAGCTTCTATTATCATGGAATGATTTTTATTTGAGACGATTTATGTTCTAAAAAAGGCATATTATTTGACGGAGCATAGGTACAGGAATTGCAGAAACCGCACAAAATCAACACGATATATTTGCAAAAACAATTTGGTGAAAGATCTCTTGTATTAATAAGAATTATGATACTGGTCTCAACATAGTTTTCACACATTTCAGAGTTATAACAATGTTTCACGCAATTCGAAGATGAATTATTAATCTATAATACGTTTTATGTACTTATGGTGATGCAAGATATTTCGTGATCAATTTGATAGACGAGTTCACTCCTCGAAATGACGCGAGTCAACCATTGAATTGTGAGAGGTGTTTATAAATCGTAAACATCTATACATCTAACATACCGTTGGAACATTATACGGCTGGAAGACAGAACATTTTAGTTTTTTAAGAATTAAAATCTGCTTTAGTAATTTTTGTTTTAATACGACAAATTCGATGATAAATAAAGTAAATTCTCCCAGAAATTGGTTTCAGGAACCAAAGTCATACCCAAGCGGAGGGAGGGGAGGGGGAAGTTAATTATCTCAATTCAAAACTGTTTAAATTCATTTTAATAAAGAAAAATATGAAACTACTTGATCATAACACACATACCAAGAAATTTATACCAATAACTAGCTATATCTTATGTCATACGTTTCAGAAAATTTATATTAAACAGTTTCCGAGCAGATTTGTTGGGTAGAGGCACTATATCATATATACAGAGCCACATTCTCGTGTATATGAATCCATGCGTAATAGTTGTTCGAATTTATATTTCTTGCAAGAGGCATTCTTATTATCTCACCATTTGTTATTTCGAACTGCGTAACTTATGTAATTTATTAGTACAATACACCCAGAACCACACAGGAGTTTAAAAAAGCATCGCATCATACAGTTTCACACAATTTCACGAAGTTTGATGTCCGGGTTTTTCCTCAGAAACAATCCTTTTCCACGAGTCTTCAATAAACGGATACTACCCACATAAGGTTTTCAGGAAGAAAAACGTGAATTTTCGGGCGCGATTGATGTGTAAATATTTTTGTTTTAAATTAATTAAAATTTAATTTTGACAATATGATGAAATTAGATATATTAGCATTCCCGACATACACACCCACAAACATTCATCTCATTATAAAAATCAACATTGGGAAGGACTATATTTTTAAACAATCCAAAATATATTTTAAACTCGCCCAATAACATTGCGGTTTTTGTAATTTCCACGAAATGGGGACACACTTTGGTTTTTACATTCTTTGGGTTGTTGAACCTCATCTCGACAGCGATTTCACTTTCCTCTTTTCCTGGCCAAGGCTCCTGCGATTGTTCTTCCCTCGCTTCTCCGCACTGAAGACCAGGCTCTACTTTTGAGTTCAAGAGATTCCTGGACTAGATGTCCTACATCTATATAAAAAATATTTAGGGGTTGATAAATAAAAATATTTATGGTGTATATAGGGAAGACTAAGCGTGTGCTTCAAACTGGAATTAAAGAGCACAAGAGAAATATTACTGCTGCTGTTTTAAAATCACACTCTTTAGATCACGATCATGTAATGGATTACCCACTGATGGCTCAGGTGGTAGCTTTCTTGTTCTTCACCAATACAACCCGGGTTCAATTCCCGGGGAGGCCAGAGAAAATTTGTAGCTTTTCACATCAATGTCCCAGTTCATGTAGCTGTGACTACCGGAAAGCGAACCCTCTTTCTTCTCTCCTACTGCTCCTAGTATCAATAACTCTATTACCAACAACTTCTACTAACCCCACCATGTGGGTCAAGTTGTTTGTAAACCTACCTAAGCGGTCCACCTACTAACAATAGCCTACCACCCAACTCCTACCTCCAATCGCTACATGTAGATAAGCTACAATAGCACGCTACATTTCCCATTTACAAATACAAAACAAATAAAAAAAGATCACAAGAGAAATATTACTGCTGCTTCAGACCATAATGTTATAACTTCACACTCTTTAGATCACTATCATGTAGTGGATTGGAACAGTATTATAATATTAGATGAGGAAGAATGTTACATATTGGAAATGTTACGTATTAAAATACAAGAGAAACATTGAATCTACTATCCAATACTCATTTTTATCAAGTTTTTTTAATTATACCAGCTTCTCCCTTTTTTATTCATTGTTTTTGTTTCTGGTTTTTATTATATAACAATCATTTAGTCAAGATCCAGGTTTAGTATCTCCGGTGGATGACTTGAGCAAAAGTCGAAACGTTGAGTTGGTACAATACAGATTGAAATGAATTTGTAAAAGAAAGTCTACAAGAAGATCGTAAGATAAATAAATTTTAAATTTATAAATGAATAGATTTTGGGCACGATGAAAGATGCATATTGCAAACTTGATGATACTTTCTTTTATGATGACGAGTCTCATTGTCGCTCTATGCATGGATATTTTTAGTCTTAACTGTAACAATTTCTAACGCAGTAAAACTGTACAGGTTAATTGGTGCCTGTAGATCTTTCATTTCAAAAGACATTTGTCGTATTGTGAAATCAGTTGTTTGAAACATTCGTAAATATGAAAAACATTCAATTAACTCTGTCACCATAACATCCATGACAAGAATAGTCCTCTAACTACGGTGGCTCATGCGTAAAACGTTAGATGTTCTTCAATTAATTGGAAACAAATTTGTCAAAATCCCAGTGGTTTGGATTCTATTGGTTTTTTATTTTCCTTTATATTTTCAAGTATATAATATTCTTTTCGAGGATTATTAGTGAAATACGTATGTTGCAAGATTCATATGTGTTACTTGCTTCTGTGCCTTCTTAATTGTATTTATTATACTTGACTGTCGGCATCAAACCGTTTGACTCATGTTTTCCCCAGATTCTCGATAAGATACAGCTTTAAATTTTGGCACGTTGATAGATATCACGTCCCTAAATAACGCAACGAATTTTTTCACATTTATTAAATATAGACTGATAAATATCTGTCCGCGGCAAACCGTCTGACCCATATTTCGCCCATTTTCGGATAAATACAACATTTCAAATTTAGCACTATGCTAGATATCCATAGTCTAAGTAATGTAGTAAAAAAAATAGCTTTATCTATCTGTCTAATCATAATACAAGAGGCGTTCTGCCGAGTGACCGACTCGCTCACTCACTCACTCGTTCATTCATCAACGTAGTGGAAAAGAAACATTAGAGACAGGAACTTAAAATTTTTACGGTTTGGTGCCCTATATTGACTCACAAGTAAAATATTTTTCCAACTTCTAAATTTAAGGTATTATGTCCGCTTTCACAGAAGTCAAACTGTCAACTATGCATGAAACTTGGCAATTTGCACCAAAGGAGTTCTAATTAATTAATAATTCACTCTACTGATTTTTACTGTTGAACGAGGAAAATTATTTTGTGATTTTAAAACTTGAAAACAAATTTAGATTGTCATTTGACTTTTTCGTGGATAAGGCTCGCATTATCTTCAGTCACGTGATGCGGTTGCCGTTTCCGTTAGAACAGAATTTTCCGCAGTTTCTTGCGAATTATTCTTGTAAAAGCTCACAACGTTACGGCTTGGATTAAAGTCGTCGTCAGGTGATTAATTATTAAGTTCTTAATTATTTATTTTATTAGATTATATAATGGACGTTAATAATAATATAATACCTTAAAGGGGATAATAAGGGTAAAAAAATTCGCTATTTTCTTTTCAAGATATTACGCTAAATTGATGCTAACTTAAATGTTCCGGCGCAGAAATTATAATGAAGAATATCACATGTACATACAGGTACTCAAATTTAGCACCCATTGATTCATTCTAAAGTGTTCTAAATATCAAAGTAAATATAAAAAACTTTATAGTCAAAAAAGCAGTTACAAACTGAGTATAGCCACGTGGGGGACGGTAAACAGTTACTCTCCGGAAACAAGCAAGGGACCATCCCATCAATTCCGATCAAGGGCTCGAGGGCAATGACGTTTTTAATACTCATAAAACGAATTATTTAACAAATGCATGCAGTTATTCATTTACTATTTAAAAATGAATTGTAGATATATGCAGTAAAACTTCGAGATAAATAAAACATAAGTATTCATGACATACCCACCCACAGAAAATCCGAAGGAAAACCGGAGAAAAACTCGGGCCAGGATATTCCTCACCATAGGCGAGAAACCTTTTCTTTCTCCTTCTCGCAATATTTTGGGAGTATGTCCTTCATGCTTCGTTGATACCCAGACGCTAGTCAACTAAACGATTCCTTGCTTTCTATTCCTACAGAATTTACTATAGGCATAGTGTTCGTGAAGGAAAATTTTCACTTCAAATAAGAAAGCAATTTTTTTTATCGTAGTATTTGTAACTAGGAAATGTAGCGTGCTTTTGAAGCTTATCTACAAGGAGCGATAGGAGGTAGGAGTTGGGTGGTAGGTTATTGTTAGTAGGTGTGTCGGTTGGCTGGTTTTACCAACAACTTGGCCCATGTGGAGAGGTTAGTAGGAGTTGTTAGTAATTGTTAGAGTTATTGATGCTAGGAGGTGGATAAAGGAAAGAGAATTCGCTTTACATTAGTCACAGCTATATGAACTGCTACAATTTTTTTGGTCCCACCTAGATGACGGGGGGATGATCTAGAACGCTACCATATGAGCCGCGGAGGGGTTTCTAATACAATTCATGGCACTATAGTCGGTAGAATTCTTGCTTTACCCTCATAAATTAGGATTAGTGCATTGTTTGACTAAAATATTTACAAGTGACGGAATAAATTATTACAGTTATTGTACCGTCTTCCCAGTAAAGGACTGGTCTGTCGAAGCACCGGGAAAGTTCCGGGACGCCGTTCACCCAGCAAAACAAATGATACATTAAAAAAAATTGCGGAAACCAGGCAATTGATTACACTTTTAATCTACAGAAAAAAGACGCTTAAACGATGTAGAATAATTTTGCAGTTGTAAAGCTATATTGAAGTTACAATCAAGTCATATTCATTAAGATATCATCCATCTCCCGAAAAAAAATGTAACACGGTAGTAAAAACACTAAATCTTTTCACGTCGATGCGGCACGAACTGGACAACCTCGTAAGTAGGTTATCTTCCTATAATTGAATGCTTATCTTTGGAAACGTTACATATACAATTCATACATCAAATGACATAAAGAATGCGTCCATATTTTAGAAAAGTTCGGTAATTTTGTGAAGAACACTGTGTCAATTTTATGTTAGTTATTGTAGTGTCAGTTGTGATGTAGTCCGTATTTCTCAGAAGTTTGATTTGGTTTCTTCCCGAAACTTCACACAATTGCGCGAGGTATGATAAATAGGCATCTCCACAGAAACATCCCATCCGCCTACCCAACTAACACACACTCAATTAACTGCTATCACCCGGATAGTGTTATCATGTAGAATCGTGTAAATTTCCGTTAACGAGTGAGCGTTTAAAAATTTCAAATAGCCTACTAGGTTTTTTCAACCGTTTCACGTTATCTGGGCAAGTTTTATGACCCGTCGAATGGAATGGATATGTTCAATGGGCAAAAAAACACAACTATTCCTCTTTGTAAGCCCCGCCCCCAAAAATGAGTAAAAATAAATAAAATTTTCTAGTATTTTATCAAAAAATAAATAATGTTTGGTAGGTAGGCCTGTTTTTCGCATTGGGTTATAATTCATTTTATATACATAGTTATAATTCATGATATTTTTACAGAATCCCAAATTGCCAAAAATTTCATTATTCTGACCAAACTTTCCCATTTTTCAGATCTCCCGACCCGCCCGTAGATCAAAGTCCCTCCGAAAAAAAAATCCTGCATCCGCCACTGTCTTTGAATATTAGATGATTGGTATCTCCCATATCAAATATAATGAAATTTCCAAAAATGAGATTTTCGTTAACAAAAATTCATAGGAGTTCCTCAAGATCTCTATTCAAGATAATACTCCTGTGATATCAAGTGGTCAAGAATCATATAACTATAAAATTCATATTAGCCTCCATTGCTGTTTCCAGAAATGCGATTCGTCTGTACCGACTCTGATTTCTCGCATTCCTCGTTGAAGATCACTTGTCAAATATGGCGTGTGTTCTTGACTCCGTGTGACGTCATGTAGTGAGGCGTCGGGTGACGCGACCGACGGGCAAAGGCCACTGATAAAGCGACGCAGTCGACTCGGCCTCCTTGCATGGCCTCACAGCATGGCCGCGCACAGCTGGGCTTCGGCGCTACTCTCACGGCTCACCTGCTTATCTCCACGTACTCGGCGCAATGCGAAGTTAATTATATAAACAATTCTCGAAGAAAAAAAAAAAAATGCGTGAAGCTTATATAATATTCGATCAGAATGAAACATTGCTACTGAAAATGTGAGTACCCTAGGATTGGACGTGAAATCCGATTCCAGAGGAAGGAACGGGTTTCTCCAAATCTTTGGATGTGACATCCGAACATATGTAGGATAAGCCGGGGTACAGGTTTGCATTTTTGACACTTTGATTTTTCACTGGCTTGGAGTCCATTTAATCGTCCACAAAAATTGCTTGTGTTGTAGCTCAATATCTCCTCTACCTCTGGTAAAAATGTGAATTTGTAATAAATACATTAAGATCCCAAATTTTTTATTTTTCGAAAAAATGTGTGCGAACTTATCTGTTTTCCTTGCAAATATAAAATGGGAGATACAGTTTCCAGTGGCACTCATAACGCAGACAACAGTAACAGTTTTCCGTGTTCTGCGGACACAGTCTTGCCAACCTCATTTTTCCAGTTGGAGCAATGAGCTTGGGAATTTTATTGGGAACCGTTTGAACCCCAGTTTGTCCTTGTTAAATATTCTATGTGGTGGAAACTTGTATTTAAGGAGTACTTGTTGCAAATTGTCAAAGTATTGGTTGAGTTGGAATCTGTTATCCTATGGTCTGAGCCACACTCGCTTTTCGCGGGGTCCTTAAAGATAATATGTTCCTTTTCATGAATGCTTTGGTAAAATCTTCCCTAGCCATCTCAGTAGACTCCGAGATGGGCATTTAATGTTGTTTTTCTTAGCGTAAGAGTAAAGTAGAAATCTCAAGGATTTCTAAATCAACACAATGTTGAACCAACTCCTTTTCTTGATCCTCGTTTAAGTCTTCCATGAATTACCGAATACTCAATACTTACTTTTATCATATCAGTAATCCATGAATTGTACACAAAAGAGGAAAAAAAGGAAGATAAGTTTTACTTTGAAACAGTGTCAAAGAAAGATGTGGGGCAAATATTCGCGGATAGGCACCTGGGAACCTTTGCCCCAAGTCACTTGCAAACGTTTGCCCCATTTCGAACAGCTTTGTTTGGACGGAATTTCTTCCTCATTGAACTGGGAAACCCGAAATCTATAGGTAGCATTTCAAAGCTTATTATAAACAGATAAAAAGTGGTTGAAATCTTTGATAATTATGTTGAGTACCTAATGTTACGGAAAAATAACATCGAAAATGAGAAAAATGATTTCTCCTCATATTCTTCAGTGTGCAGTACACGGAGTAGACGGGGTTCCACAAGGCGACTGACGGGAGAAAGACGAATGTGCTATGTACCGGATTTACGCGGAAAATCTTCTCCCACCTGTTCAAACTTCAATACAAACCTTTGCCCCATGCAAACCTTTACTCCGGCTTACTCTATGTGCCATTCTAAACTTATAGTATCCGAACCATGACGTTCTCTAAAGTGTGGAAGGAGGTATTAGGGAATTGTAATCCGACACCACTCGATTCTTTAGCTCCTCGATTGAAATCTTTGAGTTCTTTTTTTAATCCGTCGTCCCCCTCATTGAAGCGTAATTGTATCCACCCACTTAATTACCCCAGTCAAACGTTGTTTTTTACGAGCTCTCTTGGTTTATTGCATCATTTGACTACATGCTCCCTAGGCATTTTGGAACCATCGACCACTTATTGTGAATGCTTCTCATTGTTTATTTCATGCATTATGAAAAAGTATGCAGTAAATCTATGAATTAAAGATTATATAACTATTGAGTATGGCTGTGTTTTTACTATCCCTAACAATATGTGACAAACCCTAGAACTCGCTTATTTACAAAGCATGAAGAAAATACATTTTTTCCTTTAACACTATAACTCTATTATCAACGCAGATAAATACGCCAAAGAAGATTCATTTCAAGCCATATTTAACTATAAATCAAAACAAAACATTTATGAATCAATGATAAATCGTGAAACGTTCTAAGGACAAATTTCGAGGATATGAAACCTGAAAAACGTACAACGCAGAACCGACCTCTTGCAGAAATCCTTATCTACATTCTTTTATCCAACGAGGAAAAAAGTTCGGACGACGTGATAAGATAAAAACCTTTGAAGCCAACTGAAGCGCATGATTGTGCCCACACATTATCCTCTTTCCATAGCTTTAAAGAAGTTAAACAGAATGAACTCTTGATCTAAATTATACACTTAAATTGAATATTTCCCATTGCAATACAACAAACCCGAATCACTATTCAAAAATTCATTTTGAGAAAATTTAAAGGGTGAAAACATTTTTATTATATATGTTTCAAATCGAAAAAAATTCTTTTATTCAAAATTGAAGTAATTTTATCCTCTTTAAAAGTATTAAAATATAACAGTATTTTATTGAAAAAAAAGTATTAACCAGTAATATCTTTTTACTGCCCACTATATATTCACTCGATAAGTTCATGCTTTTTAAGAAAGTTCTGTGCGATGGTAGGATTAGCTCTATTGAAGGAACGAAAGTATGTAATATTCCACTGGAAGTATGTAAAAAACCAGAGAGGAACTATAATTTTTAACTATTTTTTTCTGGCAATTGTCTTCGTGGTTGGAATTTGTAAGGGGGGTGTAAAACTTCAGCCCCTTCCTTCTCAACTCCATCCCCTTCAATTCCATGTTGACCGAACGAAATTTAACTTTATTCATGTAGTTTTTAAAGTCATGTTTATCTGGATTTTCGACATCTACTGAATTCTAATAACTTAAAATTATATTTTAATGAGAAAGTGCGTACAATATAAATTTCATTTCCCATTCGCAAATTAGTAGATTCGCTCTATAGGCGTGAATATGTCTAAATCACGCCCAAATAATCAAAATAATGAAATTAACTAATGAATTTCGTCGTTTATGATGCATTTAAGTAATTTCGTCGTATATGACAAATAATTCTTCCTTCCGATTATTTTGTTGCTCAAATTGTTTTTGAAGGTGGTTCAGAGGAAAGGTGTCGATAAATTTACTATTATTATTATTATTATTATTATTATTATGTTTTCGAATGTTGAAGAACAATCCAAAGGGGATTCCTGTTGTTTTACACCCGGTCATCAGTCATTTTCACCTCACCCAGGATGCAATCCCAGGACCATAGACAAGATAGTCGTGTGCATTCAACTGAACAACATATCCGCCAAACAATCACACCCTAGAACAAAAATAAATAAAGCCTTGAGGAAAAAAATGCTGATCCTGATTGTTGGCGTCACGGGACGTTTCCTTCCTCCATTCACGTAACCAAACAAAGGAAACCCCAATGAAACAGAAGACGACTGGTAAGCGTGGCAAGCGACCATCGCCGCCGCGCTGGCCGTCAGCGTTATCACGTAGCAGGGGCAGTACATGCGTCCTTGGCTGATAGTGGCGTGCTCAAACGAACACTAGCACGCATGCCCTCCCCCCTCCTCCATCCTTCTCACTCGCTTTCACTCGCGAGCCCGGGAAACTTCCACGGACAGGGAAATCGGTTCGGGGCAAACGTTGTCCCACATCACGTCTCAGGAGTTTAGCCTGTTTAGACTGGTTGAATTGAGGGATAGTAGAGTGGCAAGTAGAGTGCATTCTCCTAAGCACTATATTGATTAGGAGCATGAGCCATTTACTACAGTAGAGCGATGAGGCTATTGAAGCTCGATTGATGCTCTATCAGCGGAAAATTGAAGAGTCATAGACTATACTAAATAGAAATTATTCTTCCGACCTTTTCGTAGACCAGTTTTTATTATATTGATTACTACCATCGTCAGGTGAATGTAGTATACACAAATGTGTTAGATTTTTTATTTAATTATGATTGTAGACGTGAATAATATCAATATTAAATAGACTAACCTATACGCGCATCTTGAGGGTGATGCAAAAAAATGATAAATTGGTTTAGAGAAAGATGATCACTGATTTGTTGTGTTGTAGAACTTCCAAAAAACAAAGAATGTATTTTTACGTATTTTTTTCTCATGTTTATGCCTCTATAAAATACTTCAACTCCACGAAGTCATATTCTGAGAATAACGTCACAAGTCTACTTTTTTCCCCTTCTTCTGTCAACTTCACATTTAACAGAAAAAATACAACACACATTGCAAAAATACTATGCTTCCTACTCTACTCTACAAGCTGGTTGAGTTTAATTGGCATGTGTTTCTACTCTACTCTAATGAGCGTTTACACGGATAAGTAATTCCGCTCTACCAAGCAGTCACCTCGTTACTCTAGCAGGTTTGGGGCTAGGATCGTCATTATTGTGAACGATTTCAATGAAATCATACAAGGACTGAGTTTGATTTCATCATTTACAACAGAGATTATTTATGCAACCATTGGTTAAATTGCATCAACAGATTGATTTAAATGGAGTCGATGAAATTGTTGATCCATTATTTTTTCTTCATTCTATATGTAAAATTTACATTAATATCGTATTTTTGTTTTATTTATGTTTCTAAAACAGTGTCCAAGTCACAAAAGAGGAAACAGAAAAACTATATGAGTCTTCTCTGTTAACTTGGAAAACCTTATGCACCGGTCACTTCATTTTAAAATTGAGAAAAGGTTATTTGTAAAAGTAATTATAATACATTTTATAACGGAATTTATTTGAAAATAGTGTAAATCTCACTAACATGTGGAAGTGAGAGAACACTCATGATCGCGGAGAAAATGTCTTCAGAGATAAAAATTAATCAGAGATAATTAATACAATTTGTCAGAGATACCTTGGAACCCAGATCACTGGTTAAACCCAGATCACAGGTATCATCATAAATTAACTTTTGTGTGCTCTATGTTAATGTATACTCTCTATGTAAAAGAAGCTTCGTCCTGACTGATTCACAAATATTGAGAGAGAACTATGAAAGATGGGACTTGAGGTTTTGATAAGTTGCTTTCGAATTGTACTGACTCGTTAAGAAAGGATTTGTTGATGTTCCGATTTTAAAGGGGAAACTTTATCGAATTATCGCTGTACCTCTCGAACTAAATGAGGTCTTACATCATTGAACTAATATTTACTTAGCTCTTTATATTTTTACTTTTTTAACGGCAAATCTAGGACCCGGTTTTTACACAGAATTATTTTGGCGAAATTTAATTTATATTTGTTTACATTACATTTTTTACCATTCCTAACTGTTTGACTTCATTTTTATAACGAAGTTACTTATAATTTTAACAGATGTTTAGACCAAAATATTAATTTCAAAATTATTTATTTATCGCTTCGCTTTTATCTCAGCCCGCGGGTCTATAAGTTTTCGATCGATCGGGCCGGAAAATCGGATGGGGTTTGGCAAAATGTCGCCCGATGACTAAAACTAATGAGTCATATTTATTTATTTATTTGTAACGTGATATTTTGATTCTCATCAACAAAATTTATATTATTCGAATTTGAAAAAAATACATAGAATATTTCTTTACTTTTAAAAACTAATTTTAATATTAAGTTTTATAATGAAATGTTTTCATATTGCAATGTATGCCGGGGTCATTACGAACACTATTTTCCTTTTTCTCTCCGCGGACATGTAACGTCAAATATTAATTTCTGACGCCATATATTCATAACACAAAGTTGTGCCCACCAATGTTTGATGTAAAGTAAACCATAACTCGGTTCATAATTCGGCGGTAAAAAACATTTCGGGGGCCGCGAGTCATATATAAGCACAACAACCTACATCTTCACTATTCCCTTGTATAACCATCTCAGAGCCTGGGGGTTATGGTTCAAACCAGTCTCTTAAATTCAAACTAAAGAAATAGGGTATTGTGTTTGCAAAATTTGTGTAGGTCGAGACATTCTAACATTTGAGAGTTGATGCACATATTGCCCATGCGATCTTGCAGAATAATTATGAATATAAAAAAGAGCTTTGAAATTTGATCAGAGGTAGTCATCGGCGTCAGAGTAGTCATTTTGGGCATTTGGGCAAATGCTCGGTACGCAACTCTAATTTTTGTTGAAAGGTGCCTCTCGACAGACGATTATTTTTTCCCACAACCTGAAATACTGTCAGAGATGTGAAATCTATGTGTACTACATGCCTCAGTGATTAAAATACACTGTTGGTTTAAAAAACAGTACACATTTGGGCATGCCAGTTGTTTCCCCTCTTGGGTAAGTCTTGGGCACAATTTTGGTAAGTTGAAAAATCGCCGCCTACAGCGGAGGGTGGGAGGTTGATGCGTCGATGTTCTGTGGATGACAGAGTCGATTTTATTTCCCGTAGCCATATTTATATTCTTATATAAATATACTTTTCCAAACTTTTGTCTCGTCCCTAACAAAGTCATTGCTAGCTTTTTATATACCACGTTTTGTTCTTTTCCTCTTTTTATTTTCATAGTGCGTAAATTTAAAAAAATCTACGAGTCTCCTAAATTTCTAAGAAAAGTAAAAAAAAAAACTGGCATTCCTCTCAAGTTATTTCTTACGGCAATAAACTACAAAATAAATACACGAATGTTTACATATTAGATCATCATTCTGTTGCAGGTGCGACGTTCGCAATGCTGGAACTAGATGGAATCCGCGACGCCCAAGTGGGACGAGCGATGCGACGACGGTGTCTCACTCTCACGTCAGTTCCACTCTGTGGGTCGCTGGAGCCCGCGATGGCGACGGCGGAGGCGGACGGCGAGAAGAAAGCGCGGTCTCCGGACGGCCTCCACTTTCTCTTGCATCCTCTCCGATTCTTCTGCTTCACTGCGAACTTTCCGCCGCACACCGGCCTTAAAACAATCGAAGCTATTCGCAGCGGAATATTCATTCTCTTCGGATGACGGTTTCTGATCGAACTGCTTAGGTTAAAGACGTAGTCACCGGGGGGCTTCTTCGTCAGAAATTCAGTGTGGACGTTTCTGTGTGCGTTGGGGAAGGAGAAGACTTCTTCCCCAAAATTATTTGATATTACCTATAAAATTATTAGTTGTCTAGAATTTCGGGGATAGGGAGTCGAGCTTGTAGAGAGACACTCCCTACCCCTTCCGTGGTTATGAGTCTAGACATCAAGGTATAAATGAGTTTAAATTCAATACGTTTATCGCTCGGGAAGATCTACAGGGGAAATCTATCTCAAATGATGGAGTAGTAGTTTAAAAAGGAATAATTTTCGGAAAATGTTAAAATTCTAGGACAAGGATATATATCTTACAATCTATATCTACGTCCAGATTTTCTGTACGTGGATATTACCTAATGCAAGTACTGAACGTTTTTCTCGTAATAAAATGTGGTTTTGATTCTCGAAAAGAGTAGTGTCCTTGATGAAATACATAAAAAACGAGAAAAATGATTTATTCTATTAAGAGATCAATAAAAATTATATGTATTAAAAAATTCAAACAATAGTCAAAATGTGTCGTTCGTAACTTGTAATATTCAATGTCAATGAAATGTATTTAAAACGAAAAATATGTTTTTAATTAACATTAAATAACGTTTAAAACCGTTAAAATCCAGGCACATCATAGACAAAAATGAATCCTTGGATGTTGTGATCTCCAGGACCAGATACATACGTACAGAATTCATCTACCCAATAAAAGTGTGGTACGGAAATCGTAAAAGGTAATCTATGAAATTATTTGAAATTTCAAAGGACTCTTCTTAAGGATCATTGTAACTGAAATGCAAGGTATGGTTAATATTGATGAATTAGGAAAGCAGAAAAAAAATTGGCTGTTAATCAGTAGATGTGAATCTTCTCTCGCATAACTTGACTATGAAGTTTACTAATGTTCAATTACATTACGTGACGCGGGCAATCCACTGAATGCTTAATGTTAGTGACCGAATCGTAGAAGCAAAATTATATAAAGCCTTTGATGAACATTGTTTTCACGTACATAACCCAAAAGTGAAAAGAACACAAAAGAGTTCACGGTCTTAGCTATGCACTTCGTTTATTAAGCGTTTTATGCAAAATATATTTTCCCTCTGCTTGTATTTTAAAATAATTCGTAATTACGTACTTATAAGCATACTATACTGAAAACTGTGTGAATTTTTGTAATTTTTGTTCAGTATTAATTTTTGAAGTTATGAAAAGTGAAAGTTTAATATCAAGAAGGTAGATAAATATGGAAATTAATATATTAATTCAGGAAAAAGAACCCCGGGTAACTCCGGGCAAAATGATCTAAAAAGAATTCAGACATGTTGACTGGTGTTTTAATACCAGAATGTCCAGTAATGCTTGTTTTAAGTTGTTTTTCAAATCCCGGGCATAGCCGGGTAGTTCTGCTAGTACATACATAACATTATTGGACACATAATTAGTAGTACGGGATAGTAACATGACGTAACTTAAGTTGAATAAGTCCCCCTCTGGGACTTTTCTTGGATTTACAACGCTTTATAATAATTGTTGATGGTTGTTACCGGAGACTGCGATCGGGCACTTCTCAGACAATCGCGTCCTGCGAGAATCTCGGAGAGCTTTCGACAGCAAGGAAATGACAGACTATCCCATGTTTTTTGTTTAGTCTGCCAGACGAAAGAAGAAGGTGAATATTTTGCCTTGTGAGAAGGAGTTGAGAGAGACAAACACCTTGAGGCAGAAGACAGACGCTCGTCCTGTATCGACGTTCACGTGTGTTGTCGTATTTGAGAATAAAATCTTGCTCGACTTTTCAAGAAATCGAAGTTTCTATTTTAAAAAAACCATTCTCCTTACAATATTATTAACTTTTCTCTTCCTTACATAATTTTGAGGTGAGAAGCACTTTGAATTTTTTAAGTTACTCGAAAAATTAACTCAATTTTGAAAATCTGCACAGTTATTGGTGAGCCCCATAATGCTTAGGCTGGTATCACACGGTCATATTTCTAAGTCATATGTCTATTATCAAAGAACTTGGATGAAATGTATGTCCGTGTTATTCACAACCTTTGATGACGGATGAGCTATGATCATATACCTATGAAATCTGTTCTCGTTGAGAGAGTCTATGTCATATCTTTGATCATATATTTTTGATAACATACATATAACACAGATACATGACCGTGTAATATCGGTGTAAGCACTAACATCTGTGAATCCGTCAGTGTAATGAAAATGATTCATTTTATTATTATAATTGTTGCTACTATTATTGCAGATTATATGTGAGATTTCGAAAGTTTTTTTCGTGAAGTATTTGTCCTTAAATTATGAATATTACTTTATTCAGAAGTTTATTCTCTATTTGCCGGAATTTTTTATATATTGCTTCACAGAAGATGAGGGTTCATAGCTATTCATTCCGTAGCAATACATTCTTAAAGTGAGTCCTTCGTATTCCAATTTTCTTTCATGTCTTAAGAATAATTCTATAATATTCCTGTTAGAACACAAGTATTCTACCTTGTTGGCAAGATAAAATGAAATATTTTTTAAAAACTTGCAGTGTTGAAAAGAGCAATCTGTCGAGGATGACTTGATGCTGTTCAAGTTTCACAGACTTCACGGTGTCTTTGTTCTCTCTTACTCGTGTGTACATCCAGTCAAATTTATAACACAGCATGCCTAGGGCGGCGTTTATTGAAATAATAAATCTTGTATTTAGACTCATTTTAATGGTTACGATTTATAAACAATATTATCCGAATAGTCTATTGTTTATAATAACAGTACTTGAGAAATAACGTGATGAAAAGACTGAATGAATGGAATGAAAAGACGTATGTAGAATCTTTACAATATTTTACTGAAAATATAACTGAATTTCGTGATGGTATCATAATTTTTAGGTATACTGTTTCTTTAGTTATGTTCACGCAATATCCATAATCGAATTAAAACACAATAGAATATACGACAGGAAATAACGCATTATTACTCAAACCATCAGATTTTCAGTAACACAACAAGATGTAACACGTTGGTAAATACATAACAATAAAAATATTTTTAGAATCAGGGAGTAAATGAGAATTTTAATTGCTCAGGGGTATTGAATGCAGTAATATTCTCGTAGTCTTTTACTACTAATTAATGATGTATTGATTTGCGTATTTCCGTATCGCGATTGCTAGATGTAATAGTCAATTCGTTGATGATAGGGATTATAGATCATACAAGTATTCCCTGCAGAAACGGATTCAAAAGTTTGGCGTCTCTAGGCAGTAGTAGATATATGCACCCTTCGAGAGCAGATTGAAATACGTATCTTTTAAATATTTATATATTATTTGTATAATATATAAACAAAGTAATAATTATATTTTTTTGTTTCTTCATTTTTCTTCTTTAATATTATAAGGTACAAGTTAGTATGTTATTATAAATATCTAAAGACCTAAAATAAACCTATATGAAACACTACTTAGTTTTAAATTCGTAGGGAATCTTTGCTGTTTATCTTGATTGTCGTGAAAATCTTTAAAATCACTTTTTAGAGAACATTAAAAAACAACATATTTTAAAATCATGTTTTCCAAATGTTATAATTTTTTCGTTAATCATTTTTTGGCACCCCCAAAATCCTGCGCCCCTAGGCAATTGCCTGAATTGCCTATGCTTAAATCCGTTTCTGATTCCCGGAGCTTTCGATAATATTGAGGCATAGAAATTTCTTTGAAACTCCACGTGCAGTATAAGTGCATTTTGAAACCATGGTTGATACATGCTTCGCGCAGGCATCCTTAGTCATCACCTCATTAAACCGGAAGTCTTACTCGTCACTTCCATCGGAAAAAGTGAGTCAATCGCTAAAAATAGAAAACAGAATGGCATCACTGCGTGTCTCCTGCATCATAACTCAAATATTTCACAGGAACAAAGTGTCAATGACGTATGAATGAACAGAAGCAGTGGCAATTTACTCAAAGTCGCGGGCCACATTGATGCATCAAAAAATCGCTGGCCGTCTGGATTAAATTTACAATATTAAATAAGGTTTTTCAGTAAAAAATGTACAAAAAATAGGACATTCAAGTTTATAAATGAATAAAAATAATTTATTGTTCAAGCTTGCTCAAAATATTTCTTGATGATTCAACAGCAAATTACATAAAAATTCAAATAATTTCCATTATGAATACATAAAATACAATAGTAATTTTTTTGATTATTTGAAAATTCGCTGTATTAATAAACATAAGTTATCAGAGTTATTTCAGAATTGTAGATCAAAACGTAAATTTTCAATAAAATTTCTAAAACTCTCACTACAGATTCACAGGCTCATGATTCGTCAAAAAATATGTTTCGTTTCCATATCTGGATAGAAAAGCGTCAATCCGTTAATCGTTAATTAACGAAGTTAACGTTTTAACTTTTTAATTTTTAAGCTATTTCTAAAACCATTAATGGATTTATTAACTTTCGTTAAATTTATCTTCCGGTAATTTAAATCTGTTAATTTTCTTAAAGTATTTTTCCCACGGTGCGCCTTATCAGAAAATGTTCTAATGTCCCATCGTCAAAACGGTCGTTGTGTATTCCTGAAGGCCATCCGGGGATTCCCTCCTTTTCCCGTGAAATGTCGGCAAATGCTCGCACGTCATATGATTTCGCCTCCATCAATGTCTAGCGCTCAGCACACGGACCGAGATTCCCATCGTCGAAAGGGCGTGAAATTGGGGATCAAAAGTCCTCAAGAGCTGCGGCGGATCTAGACCATAACCAAGGGGGGCTGCTAATCGGGAACCATTTTTGTTCAAAAATTATGGTTTTACAACACAAATTTGATAGATGTTACCTTACATGAAATGCATCAAATAAATTATTAACAATTAACAATCTGGTAATATTAATAACAATTATTTATTAAAGTTATTAGCATGGTATTATTAGTTTTATTAGTACGGTATTATTAATTTTATTAATAATGTATTATAAATAACAATAATAACTAATAACCATTATTAATCTGACAAGACTTTTACAAAGTATGTCATTTATCAACTTCAATTTTATCTCTTAAGAATTNGGGCTATAGCGTCCTTAGCCCCCTTCCATAGATCCGCCATTGCTCAGGGGCATCAGGGATTCAAATTTTTCGCGAATAATTTACAAAAAGTAAAACGATACAGTAATTATGCAGGTTCCCACTCCCCACTTCTTGTACCACCCTCGGATTCCTGGACTGACCTTGAATCTATTAAACGAAAGAACCCGAATGGAAAAAAAGAGTAACTATTATTTAGGTGAGGATCACGAAGTGTTTTTATTAGGTAAATTAACTGCAAATTACGAATTAGTAAACAGTAGTAATAACAGAAGTTACGTGAAACAATAGTAGCGTAACGACTTCCTCTGGAAATAAATTTGGCGGGATAAACATTATCTCTCTCAGATTAAAATTTTAATTTGTTAATGTTCATGAAGGGAAAAATATACCTTATGTAGAGTGATCTTGAATGAGGAATATATTCTCTTGCTAGTTCAAACACAATAAAGAAGGAACACAATAAATATGACACGTTTTATTTACCTTCTCTACCCAGCCGAGCCTACTTACACTATACCTAAGTCATACAGAACTATTGCGTGCGTGATAAACTACAAAATTCTTGACTATTAGACTGATTTCACAATTCGAATTTACAATTAATTTTTAGCGTGTAACTTTAACTTGCGTTACATCTTTTATTTTTAACAATTTTTAACAAAAAACTAACTCTTTTACAATAAACGAAGTTAAAATCAGTAACGTAGTAACGGTTATCGAAGTTAAATTTCAGATTAACTTTGCCCACTTGTTTGTATCAATTATGTACTCTTTGAATATGTTACAAAGTAATGAAGAGGACTGTTTAAGCTCGGTGCCTAAAGCGGTTGCAATGATAAATAATAAACATAATTTTAAAGGTTAATTAAAAACATATTGAAATTTTTGATACTTTGAATGGACCAATTAGTTCCCATTCCAACCTCACTACGGGACACTACTAAAAACCTTCTCACCAATTTGCTGGAAAAATTTAATGCTGAGTATCCCCACTTAACTTTTCACTATGATAAGATTCCACTGAGATCTTGTCTGACTCACACATATGGTATTTCCGTATATCTCAAAAAACGTTGACGTGCATTCAAAAGATTCTCAGGTTTGAATACGGACTGAACTTCGTCATATTCACTTCAAGGAAAAATCCTATTCATGCTTGGAATGGGAGCACAGAAGTGCGTGAAAACATAATAATTTTGTGAATGTAATACGCAATAGCTCATAATATGGGAAAATGATAAATGACCGCGAAACATGTTTCAGAAGAAATATTCAACTAACAATATGCAATACATAAAGGTGATGGAGTGTATATTAAATAAAAGAAAGTGACGAATTTTCTAGAATCTCTATTTCTCTTAGTCAAAGGGAATTTCGTGTAAATCTTTTTTCCATTCCTTTTTAGAAATAGAATTCATCATTTAAAGATATTTCAAGAAAAGCATTTAACGTACATACTAATTCGTGACATTAAATTTAAAATAAAGGATTGTCGGTTGCATGTTGTTTGGCATATGTTGATCAATAAATTGAATACGAGATATTTACCATTATTTTTTTAATTCAAAGTGAAACTCTTTTCGTTGTTGTATTCAGCGTCTCCAGGCTCCAAATTCAGTGGAATATTCTGGCAAATGCATAGATAATCCTCAGCATCTTCAGACTCTCTATTCAGGAATAAATTCTGACAAATGTATAAAATGGCATTTGCCAGAATATATTCCTGAATACAGAGCCAGAAAAATTGTGACGTCAGCACAAAAATTTTGCTTTGAGAATTAAAAACAATAAAGATTTGTAAAACTGTTCCTCTCAATTCATTGACTCAACTTTTTTAAAATCGCATTTCTCCAGATCGGAATGTCGTACCGAAAGCAAATGATGACTTCATGTTTAACTCTGAAGTATTGCACTCTTGCACTCCCCACCAGATACGGTTTTGAGTTTAATTTTAACACGTTGACACATTTATCAGTTGTTAAGGAACAAAATCTTTAATGCGTTCTTATCATCAAGCATGCTTGTATAACTCGCGGTATACGTTCACTTGAATCCAATTCGTAAAGATAGGAAAGAAATTATATTTTTTGCTTGTATAATATTTTTCCTTCACTGTAGATGAATAACCTGAAGATCACAATATTTTTGTACTTAATTTGCAGAGATTCGATATCAAAGTAATACCACAGTATACAATAATATAATAGAAAGGAAATAATTTATTAATTTAAAAATATAATTTTTATTATTTCCTGTGGTAACTAATCACTTCAATTACTTAGCATATTTCTGTAGTCTATTTCTGCCACCACTATTCCAGAAATGTAAGATATTGTTTCAATAATGGTTATTAATAATAATAATAATAAATTTATTGTCAAAAAGCAGTTACGAACTTCGTATGGCCACGTGGAGGACAATTAACTAAATTTAATTAAGAGAACAATTAAGTTCAGAAACAGAATTAATCATAAATTTGACACAGTAAATTAAAATGGTTGTTTTAATAATACGTGTTTATATTTGCTAAGGAATATTCAAGTGAAACTGTTTTCATAATATGAGCAGAGGACATGCAGTGCAACCAGTAGAATCAGGTCTTTAGAATTACATACGTACACACAGATGAGAACTCGATTGTCGGGTGCCGAGGTGAGCATTCAAAGCAGCCGGTAGTGCCAACGTTGGTGACTAAGAAAAAGAATACCAAGTGATGACTCGTTCACAATTTGGACACTGATGATTCACTTATTTAGCTAGGATGCTCGTCAAAATAAGAACAGCTATGGTATTTCAGTAGAAACTTTTTTTCTTTAACTCATGATTACGGAAAAATATTAAATACTAGCTGGACTCGCTGATTTGTTAGCTTGAAAGAATCAATTTTAGTGCAGCAATTTTTCTAAATTGCTATTGATGCATGAAAGAAAAATTTAAACCAAATTTCGAAAATATTGCTCTTAATCACACATTATAAAACGCCGAATTTTCGAGCTCATTTCTCCGAGGCTGGCGAGAACAATATATTAAAATTGGATGTTAAAAAATCTAATTTCAATTTCGAAAAAATCAGTACGACGTGGACCAATCCTGAAGAATGTCTCTACCAAATTTCTGATATCTAAGTATTTGGGTTTCATCACTACGCGGCTTACAAAATAAATCTTAAAATTAAGAAAAAAGAATATCTATTTCGAATTTCAAAAAAACTTTTTCCAGTTTCACATGGACCAACTCTGGATAAATGTGCAAAATTCCACAGCTTTGGGCTTTAAAGCCACAGCGCTAGGCCAAAAAATCGTTTAACGTTCAATAAAAAAAAGTTCCCGGTAGTGCACAAGAAATTGCCCTAGAGAATACGTGTGCTGAATTTCGCATAGTCTTTGTGCGCGCCAGAACTTTTGTAAGAAACCCTTAGAAGGAAATAAAAAATTGAATCGAAATTCAAAAATATCACTTCGTTTTCTTCTGGGACCTCTTCTGTAGACCACATACCACTCATTTTCCACTTTTTATTATCTAGCAGCGGAACCTCGCCCGAAGTCCTATGTGGGATAGGGCATGCTGGACAATCGGTTTTAGTGCTGGTACCAGGGAACGAGAGCCGAGACCCATACGCTACTATTATTATTACTACCAGGGAACAAAAATATTTTGGGTTACCAATCAATATAATTTTGAGTTATCAATCAATATCAAAAATATTTTGGATTATCTAAAAATTCTTTCAGAATTCCCCTTTCCCTTTTCGCTAGAGATTCTTCGCGAAATTTGGCATTAATTCAGCACAAGCGTAGAAACGAAAAAGAACTGTATCCCTTATAATGTAAAAAGCCTATTCAAGTAAAAGCTGTCAACTGTCTGACATCAGGCTCCGAAGGTGCCCAAAGGGTTCACGGAGGGTATAGCTTCGCAATTTCTTGGTCTCGGCACTAGGAGGAGGAGGAGGTGTGGCCAGCATCTCGCTTCGACCGGATTGACCACAGGATAGTCCCGGTATTCATTTCATACAGAGTAGGTCTGGGAGTCAATCTAGATGTTGAGGTGTGATGAAAAATCTCCACCCCTCCGGGGATCGTACCCCGACCATCCAGTCACCAACTCAGTGCTCTACCTGAGGCACCCTGACTCTGTAAGAAACATAGTTGCAGCAGAACGTCTGAAACCAGTCCTCCTGAAAAACAACAACAATTGTTAAATTAATTCTTTTCTTTTTATATTTATTTTATATAAACTTCCCATTTTCGCATTTCATTTTCAAATGAAATTTTCAAAGGATACACAAAGTTAATGACAGTCCTGGGTGGTGTTTACGCTAGATCATGCGAGAGTTCTTTCAAACTGACCTTACAAAGATCTATTATCAGAATGCAAAATACATTTTATTTTGCTTTATAATCTTTCTAGTTGGAATTGATTATTTTGGCATTTATTGAAAAGATTAGGTTATGATATTTTTGTAGAGTATACGTAAGCAGTATATATAACATGTAACAGTAATATAGCTCCTTATCCTCACTGCGTGCGTTGCGTAAACTGTATATAAACGGACTCCCATTTGCACTCAGCATATTTTTTAGTGTCATCAAGCAGTGAAGATGTTTGTTTACGTCGGTCGTAATCATATGTTATAAGTCAATAAACCAGTTGTCTTGAATATGGAAGTTTTGATGACCACGCGCTAAGGAAGTTTAGAAAGAGTCCTGTCAAAGGACTGTACCAAACTATACGGTATTTTGATCCCATTTAATTGGATGTATCCCATGATTATTTGTTCGTTATTTGCGACACCCATGCCAATGCCTCCCATCACCACAAACACTCATCCATACATTGCAAGAAATATTCTCAATATTACCTAATGGTATCATCAAACTCTGTTTATCTCCTTCCTGCTGCGAATGCATCCGAGTATTATGATCTCAAACTTCGTAATTATGAATTTTATTTTCGAATTTTCTATGATTAGGAAAACTACTTTAAACCACAAACCTGGCATTGGTGTGGGGTGGAATACGACCCAATTTCTCGACACCTCATGATTTTAAACATTACGTATGTTTCACCTCTTCCAATAACAAGGTTTGTCTTCATTCAAAAGTTCGTACTGCCATTTCTTCGGAGTATCGTACGATAATTATCAAATATATTCAGAAAATATTGCTAATGTACCATATTTATTAAAATAACGCAAAATTTGAGATTAATAATAATGGTATCAATAAGACTTCCACTTCTAGGCCTAGAGATAAAGGGAAGCTGGGTAGGAGTCTCTACCTGAAGGAAAACTAGAGGAAAAACCGGTTCAAGACCACCAAATTGATATAAAATAGAAAATCTTCGATATTGAAAGTAAGTTTATTAACAAATATTAATTAATAGTATGCTATACAATAATAAACCATAAACAACTTTCATATTCCTTAGTTTTCAATCCGAAGACTGATTTGAACCATCTCCAGGTGTGACATGGCAACCTCAGACGCATCTATGACATGGTCATTCTCGGGAATACTAGAATGGGGGTGATTGTAAATGCTTTGATACAATTCATGGTGGTTTGCTATTGCCTTCTACGTGACAATCTATTATACATAAATACACAATTCCCTCTACACAATACCTTCTCCTTGAGAAGGGGGGTTTAGGGAATTTGAGTTAATTGTAACCTCATAAACATAATGTATCTTTTAATATTTCTCTCTAAAGTGAAATAATAAAACGTTATGAGTAGTGTTCAGAAATATTTGGTGCATTTATACTTCACGTTAGATGGTGTATTGTGTGGTCTTTCCTGTCACTGGAATTGTGATATTTTGGAAAAACTGGTACAACCCGTCCATAATGTTTATGGCAATGAACGGTGCTCGGACGATTTAACACATATCCTTTAAGTAAAAGTTTAAAAAGTGAAACATATTAGGTTATATCTTTAAATTGTAATGAAAAATCATATTTGCCCGATCTTCTAATCGTAAAGTGCCGAAACAAACTCTCTAGATTATGTCTCTGGAATTCTCTGGAGTCTTCTCTAGGAATCTGACGGGTAATTCTATATTCAATCCGTATTTAAATACGATGCAAGAAAAAATTGAGAAGCAACGTACTCACGATATTGTTTTGTAAATACAACAAACAAACATTGGCATAATTTAATATTTTTCCATCTCAATGCAAGAAGATCATGTGATTGTGTATCTTGTCAATACAAGAAGATCTTGTGTTTACGCATTGTTCAGACATTTTTTAAATATCCTTCCATTAGACAAGTGAACAATCTGTCGGACTCTATACTCTTTGTGCATATTGAGTGACATATCTCGATTTGGACTTCTATGAACTTTATTCCCGCCAGAACAGCGTCAAATAGCCTGTCATGACGAGTAAGATGGGCGATCGATACACGCTCGGCCTGTGACGTCACGCTATCGATCGATCCAGTGAACCAGAGCTAGCGTGCGAGCCCTTCGCCGCTAGGAGTAGCCTCCGACGAGCGACCGCTCTCACTTACTGCAAACCACTCGACGAGTCATCATCGCTTCTCATCTGGCGCCAGCGCGCAAACAGCGCACATCCCCGAAGCGAGCCCCGACATGGGGACACTTACTCACTCACTGGCAACAATTCATCTACAGGCAAGCCACGGACGAGCGTCCTCACTTGCAACAACTTCACGGTCAAACCGCTCGACACCGCAGCATAATTGGCCGCGAACTGCACTCTAGCCGTTCAACTCAAAATCATCAACTCAACGTCATCCAAGCTGAATATCTGAAGAAGCGGATCGTCTCATCTCGTCCCAGTATCTCACCTGAATTTCGACTTTGTATTCTTTCATTACTTTCAACTTTCATGTTTCATGTCATTAAACTGTTTTGTTAACATGTCCAGGGTTTAAACACACCTCATCTACTTTCCTCATGTTCTGTAATTTGCCTGTACATTTATGGTCCTTCGAACCCGAACCTCATCCCATGAAAAAGGAATTTCACCTAAAATTACATGCATCAAGACTACTGATAACTAATCATCCAATATGAGAATCGAACAAAAAGGAGAAAGAGGAATCCTTATGCTCTCATTATATAAGATATTAACCAATTCATCTGAAACATGGCAACAGTGTATGGCACCATCGTCATTGGCTAAGTTGCTGCCTTTGCAGATAAGAGTGGGCACTGACTCGTTCTTATCACGCTGTATTAATAGCTTATCGTTCGAGCGACTCATCCTGTCATCCTATCCGAGACGTTCTCTGAAACTTATATTGCGTATTTCACCATTTCGCCAAGTAAAGCTTCGATTCTCGAATATGATAACATACATTCTTGATTCTTTATACGTCCCTTCGCGTCAAAATATGTCAGAGAATGGCTTTGAATATTTCCCCATCGGAGTCACATTTATAATTTATTTCATTATGTTATTAACGTTTTCCATTATTCTGCACAATACTTATGTTACGACCTTTAACGTAGGCTTTTATTTTCAGTGTTTTTAGTTCACAATGTTTCAACCATATTTTACACCGTCTTTAGAGGTTCATGGATAAACATGAATCGTAACCACATGGTTTTCGCTTGTGGATGTATTACTGTGTAATAACTAGTAAAGTAATTAAAATTTATGTTTACACATTACCACCCGAAGATGGTCTAAAATAAGGATGGAACGTTGGAAGTGAAAATAGAACTCAAAATAAAAATATTTTTAAAATGTCGTAATATTCTTCTAGAAACGTATACGACAAAGGTCGAAATATAAATTGTAAAAATGATCTTAAAATTGATTATTAATTGTGACTCATTTGTTTTAAGTTTGTTTGGAGGTGTGAAAATTGACGACGACGGCATTCAATGATACTCGAGTTTTAAGACGCAAATTCATCTAATAGATTGACAAATCATGAAATTGCTTGAATAATTGAGATTCGACTTCTGGATGCATGAAATCCAGATGTGTTTGACGCATGGAAGACGGGTGCTTGAACAGTCTCAGCATAGCGGAGGGTTCTTGATCTCGATAACCTTCATTCTGAGATTATGTTGACACAATTGTAGAGGCGTATTCAAAGAGGGTGAGTTGGATGCTGAAATACTCCCCTGACTGGAAAATAAATGAAAAAGTTGTCGCATTAGATGACTCTAAAACAAAATTTAAAGATAATATCAATAATGAAACTTGTGCGTGCTGAAACTAATTTTGTTGAAAGAAGTAGAAACTACATTTTATCAAAAGGGAAAACATTCATAAAATACCGCATGAAGGAAAGTAGGTTAAATGATCCAGCTAGTTTGAATATCCGCAGGAGATAATAAGAAGTTGTAAAGTATAATTCATCAAAGGACCAAGAAAATTGAATTTTCGGTTATGAACTTTACTCTTTAGGCAATACAAAACACTAAAATTAGAACATAGCCACACTTTTTCTATGTAGTTCTTGTTATTGGCCGAGTCCAACGAACTTCTGTGTGTCTACTAATAAATACTCCAGGTTTTCTCTTCATAGAATTAGTATTTCTGTCCGACTAAACAGTCGTTCGTTAGGGTATGTTCGATTCAAATTTTGGAGTAGAAGGGACCACACATCTTACGGGCAGCACACCCATTGACAAAATCGTGGGTGCGCCACTGACATAATAATAAATTGTTGGATTAAGGGGCTTCCGTAACGTTTTGTAAATCCTCTTTTATCCGCTCTTCATTTATGCGTATCTCCGCTTTATCTGGGTTACTTCTTTAACAAAACATTAGTGTGATACTTCTTAGATCAGATCTGAAATAAATAATGAAAGAAATTTCAAAAATACATAATAATGGTCGTACGCTTTCAATAAGAGATGGATGCAGTGCAAAATATTTCTAAGTCATTTCATTTTATTCATGCTGCAACATGACAGATATTGAATGTTCTATCTAATCTGACGTTATCTCGAATCTCGCAAATATACTAGAATACGATAAGTATCAATTAGTAATATAAACGAGAGTGAGTTATTAAATTGAAATGCTTTTTTAAACTCACAACTTTCGAGGTATAGACGATGCAAATTGCGACGGACCAGTTCTCGAACCCGGAACCTCCTGCTGTGGCCGCAGGTGTTGTGGCTCACTTGGTCTTCGAATTCACGTAATTTGTAACGAGTTCGTCATAAAGTGCATGTATGTTACTCTCTAGATTTCTCTTATTTTTAAACAAAGAAATCAAATTCTGCTTTACAAATATTACCACTACGAATAAAAAATTTAATAAAATGAGTATTTATAACTGGACCATGTATCACATTTTTGTATATTTCCTTCGCTTAAAACCGCGAGCAATTAATAGTTTTGGATACTCATAGAGCAAAACAAACATTACACATCTGAAACAAAATGAACATGATTACAAAGTAAACGAAAATAAGCATTTCCAACGTGTAATAAATAATAAGCAAATAAATTACATTTCCTGATACACAAACAAAACTCAGGACGTCGAAACTGAAAGTATAAATATTCACTACACCTACGTCAGAAGAAATAATATTGACGAGTACTTTCAATCTCTACGTGCCTTAAATAAAGATTAATCATTCACACCTGTCACGGCAGAGAAAAATAATGAATACATTCATTAGTAGCCTTCTCTCCATTTGCATCCCTAAGAGGTTACTAGAGGTTACATATGTCACTAAGTCGAAGCGGTTCACGTGAATGTGTATTCTTTGTTAATTGACTTAAGGTGCGACCAGCACTCCAAATTAGTCAAATCACTGGGATGTATAATTGTTTTGTTTATTATTATTCTAGTTGTTTTAAAACACAACAATATTAATAATAACGAAGAAAAACACGATTTAATAAACATGTCTTCATAAAAACGAAGCAAATGCTTCTGCTCTGCTCAGTGTCATGTGGATATCGTTGGATTTCTATGGATAAAAATAGAAAGTACAACATATCCTACAACCTTTCACTTCGTATTCAAATGTGTGAAACTAGTGTTAGTTGGAAGCGGAGTATCATAAGTATTAAAAAATTATCTCTGAAGGTAATACTTAAAAATTTGTAGCATTCATTTATCTATTTATTTTCTTTACGATTTAGTTTAGATCCTCCGTTTCTACTGAGCATCTGATTATATACTTTACTACGAAGGAAGCGGGTGTAGCACATGCTACATCTACTCTTTATCCATAGAAATCAAACGATAGCTATGTACTACACTAAGCAGAGAAGAAACATTTTCTTCGTTTTTTCTTCGTATTAATCAATAACAGTGTTTGTCAACACATCCCCGTTCCGCCACTAGTTTTGCACGAATAAATTTATCACAACTCTGGTTAATCCAACCCAATTGACAAGTTGAAGGCAGCCGCAGCGTTTCTGTCTTTGTGAAGATCCGCTCCTGTGGTAAAAGAAGAGGGGAGCGTCATCGACCCTTCTGCATGATTCATCGCGGAGCGCGCGACCCCTAGGGGAGGGAGAGGATGGGCGAGCGCGTGTCGCGGAGGGGTATCAGCGAAGAAAGACAGACGCTTCGCTGCCTTTCCATGCGCCGCACTTCTCTCCTCTGTTGACGCGAATTCGCTGCAATCCAAATAGAAAAATATCCTGGATATCAGTGGCGGATCTACCCCGTAGTCAAGGGAGGGGGTTAAATTTTATAAAATTTATTGTAAATATTATTATAAATATTGTTGTAAATATTAAAGTGATTTTGTATTTTAATATAATACATCAAATCGTCAAATATATAATTAACAATTCATTAAGTAGTGACTAGATTTCTTAATTGTTTAAAATGTCAAATACATATTAAAGGATAAAGATACGTTTTATAATTTTCAATATTATCTGTTAAAGTCGTTGTCTAATAGGGGGGGGGGCTAGAGACCCTTTAGCCACTGCTGGTGATCAAATAAAAAAAGACTGGGCTGACCTGTGGTAACATACGCTGCTGAAACCTGGGTACATAAAGAGTCAAAAAAAGTGGTATTATAATGGCATTTGAAAGGAAGGTGCTGAGGAAAATATCAGGATTCATTAGACAATCTAATGGTACATGGAGAATAAGAAATAATACCGAGCTTAATAATCAAATACGGAAATATTGTAAATTACATCGAATCCATGTCATTGGGTTGGGCACGTATATCGTGTGTCAGAAGGGAGACTTATGAAAAAAACATATCAATGAAATCCATTGGCAACAAGAGTAAAAGGTAGTCCAAAACGCAGATGCAAGGATGATGTTTAAAAGGATATAAAAAGCATATGAATAAAAAATAATGCCACCCACGGAACAGAGTGGAAAGTAAAGTGCTAGTTAAGGTCAAATAATGAAAAGTAAAATGTAGTAGAGCCTAATTAAGAAGAAGAAGATAGAAAGAAAGTGCATTCATAGCATTTGTTACACACCAATTCCTTGACACAGCAAAGTGTCGTCGAAAGGAGAAGGGCAGGGAGCAATCTCCCTCGGACCCAAGGACGATAAGCATCCAATGTATTTAAAAAGCTTTAAAAAATGTTTTATGTTATGTCCGTAAGAATTGATTTTGGCTCAAAATATGGACTTGTTGATACTTAAATGTACATTAATGTACATTGTACATTAATGCCTATTTTACGAGACAATATAATAGACCTTCTAAATGTTTATGTTTAAAAATACTGAAACATTTTCATTCGTTAATTTACTATAGAGGCATACTAATTGGGGGTAAGGGTGCATTAGTTCGTAGATGGAGGGGGACCGAAATTCAAAATATATTCTAGCACCCATAAATCCTCTCCACAGCTCTGGTTCAAATACAAATGTGTTATTCTCGAGAGGAAATATGAAAAGACAGATCTAAAGAAAACAGGAAAAAGCGATTAAAATGTGTACGCGGAGGAGGCGAAGAGGAGCCAGCCGATATATTATGGGAATGTAAATCACATGAAGAAGGAACTATTGAATGAAACTTAAAATTTAAATTACGTTCGTTACTCAAACAACAATAGATTTTTCATTAATAATAAATGAATTTGTTGAGAGGTACGTAAATGGGGTTCCATTGATATGTGATGCACTATAATTTAACTAACTAGCACTGCACTGCACTGCACATGCCCTACATCTAAGTTAACTAGGTTTACGCTGAACAGACGCGTATTTTGCTCTTACTCTTAGTCCATGGTCTTATCTTTTGTAAAATATTTTATGTATATCCCAGAATCTTGACCGTATACCGTAAAATAATTTCATACGTATTACTTCACCCACTTTTTTCTCAGCACTTAATCTTCCGGAAGTTCACAAGCTGTATTGACGGCTGATTCATCGTCAATACTGATACACAGCACTTCCGGCCCATAGTGTTTCAATTCTGAAAATCTATACAATGCAGCATTGATAACATTTCCAACATTCAGGTTCACATTCATCGTCCTCGCGTTTCAAGCAGCCTTTGCCAAAAATGTCTGAGTCACTCAGGAATTCTTTTGTGTAATTCGTTTTCAAAAGAAATAAAAGATATCTCTGAAATGAATTTCTTCAATTCATGGTAAAAATCTTCCTACAACCCCGTTGCTTCTACAATGTCAAGGAATGTAATTATTTGAGAAAAGGGAACTTAGCATGAGATATGAATATCTTATTTAATATCCCATGCATTTTCTTACACATTCACCTCTACTAATAAAAATTAATTAATTGGAATCTCTGTTGCACGGAAATCGGAAAAAGTAACTGATGAAATTATTTGAAATTTCAAATGACACTTCTAAATGGTTATTTATTTATTATTTATTTGATGCCTTTCGGCGAGGTTCAGGCCATGAGGTCTGTTCTTCCACCTAACCGTTGGACATGGGTAATGGTATTGGGAAGGAGAGATGTTGGGCTGCCAGGAAACCTGTGGTACCGAACCGACATGTGTCTGAAGAAGGTGAGGGAAACCCCAGGCGAAAACCTTACCTATTACGGCCGAGCAGGGATTGTACCCACGCTCTACCGCTCAGCGGGATCGTGGAAGCGAAGACGCTACTAACTTCCGCTGTCGGTAATGTTTATAGGAATTAAAATGATAAGTATGGTTCATATTGATGAATTACAAGAGCAGGAAAACAATTAAAATGGATAGCTAATTAGTGGATATTAATTTACACTCGCGTGACTATTGACTATGAAGCTAACTGAAGTATCCGCCAGATCGATCCCGGGACTCCTGCTTTGATCGCAGGGATGTTAACTACTACACCACCCGTTCGCCATCCACAACTGTTCACCATTTCCACCCAGGTTTTCAGGGGCTTAGGTTTAAAATGCATTACGAGAGGCGGACAATCCACTGAACGTATAATCTACGTGACCTAATCGTAGAAGCAAAAATACATAAAGACTATTTATTACATAAAGACTACATAGTTTTCAAGTACTTAACTTAAAAGTGTAACGAAAACCAAAGAATTCAAAGGTCTTAATTTTGATAATTATATAAAAACTCCGGACAACGCCGGGTAAAATGAGCTAATAATTCTAGACCTGTTAACTGGTGTTTTAATATCCTCTGAAGGATAAACTTTATATCCACAGTACCAATTTTTCTTTGAATATTGATGTAATTTTTGTATATAATAGAAATAGATATAGTAGACAATAGAAATAAATAATTCTTTTATTTTTTAAAATTTGTGAATTGTCTTATATGCTTGAATGTCCAGAAATGATGGATTTAAGTTTCTTTTCAAATCCCGGGTAACTTAAGGTAGTACTGCTAGTGTATGTCACTTCATATTCAACGTATACTTTCTGACACCATTGTTACACAGTACTTTGAATAACAATCTATTAAAATACAAAATTACTTAAATGAATGCTAATTATGTAGTTTCTTATTATTTATAAGTTTCATTTTTTATTTCTCTCAACCTTCGTCCCTTTTTTTTGTCCTATTCCAATCCGAGGCTGTATCCAGTTTCCCTTTCGGCCATTCGATTGGATATGATGGGATAGTTTCTACTTCCGGAGAGTAAATTAGCTTATATCCTGCACGTTATCACACGCAGTTTTTAATTACTTTTTGACAATAAATTGAATGACGCAAAAGTAATATTTTATAAAAATTCCAAGTTTCTGTGTCGAATAATTTTCTCTCTCCGTTGGTGAATAGTCATTTAGTCGGGAAAGCGAGCAAAATGTCTTCATTTCACTTTGAAATTTTGACCTTAAGGTGTATACTAAATTTCATCTGTATCGGGATTTATATGAACTGTTTTATCCATTTAGACTGAGCTACTGAGCATCATAAGACAAATGGTTGACTGTAGATTACCATTTGTCGTGGAATCTTCGCCCACAACAGTCACTTAATTTCTTATTAATTCATTTGTTAACAGTTTCTAAATACAATATTTGGAGTTAATCGTGCGATTGAAGGCAAACAAGCAGTAATAGTATTCGAAAAGCTCAAAAAAAATTAAAATGTGAATTTTCGTTGGTAAGCAGCGAGTAAATGCTGCGTACTGTCTCGTATTACAATTTCACCAAGTTTGATGTAAATTCATCAAATGTTATATCTTTGTATACTGGAAAAATATTCAAACACTTTTCTTTCTTTATTAGATAAAATGGGTAGTAAACAAAAAATGTTATTTTTTCTTTTATTTTGTTAGTTTCTTTGCATATGTTTAAAAAGTTTTATTATGTCGGAATCTCACACCAGTCATATTCTGAGGGGTCCTGCTACTTTTTTTTTCGAGACATGTTGTATTATGTTTTTGATTCTTTCTACGTATCCGTTTTGTGAAAGTAATTGTATGTTCAAGGAAAAAAATATTTTCCATTTCAAATGAATTGTTAATTTATTCATGAAATAATGGAAGGAATTTAAATGGAGCCTATTTCAAAACATTGTATTCGGTAAATTCCAAAAAGAACATTAGAGCTAGAAAACTAGTTTGAGACTCAGCATCTGAGTGTGAATCAACCAAATCAACAAGGGCAGAGTTTAAAGTGGAAGCTGCCCACGCGTTTTCCGAATGGCCAACACTTCGTCTGTTCATCCAAAGGTCAGCTGTTTTCTCTGGGTCGACATTGAAAGTTGACACACGACTCGGACCAGAAACTTCGCGAGGAAATTTATTCACTATGCAATATAAATTCTCGAGTTGCATTTGATTTCTGGATTTGGATTTTCGGNCCAAAAAAAAAAAAAAAAAAAAAAGAACGCTAGATCTAACTCCGCACCGTTAAGATACGAGTATAGTACAAAATGTACAACATAGTACAAAATGAAGCTTTTCGGTAAATGTGAGGTCACGTTTTTTATTCGTTGACCTGATTGTTTGTTCCTCTTTGCTCTCATAGAGTAGTCGGTACATAGATTACAGTGACCAACTTCAAGGTTAAAAAGCGCCCCTCAAAAATTCGCAATTATACTTTGCATTACCTAACTCAACAGTATCCCCATCGTAAGCATCGTAATGCCCCAGGGAGCATTACGTCATTGATGAACATTCCCTTGTAGGAGGTCCAACATATGTCTCTTTGCAACGAATAAGATCTATTATAATGTGCATTACATGACTATTGATTGTAAAGGGACAAGACATTCTTGAAGTGTGGGCTAGTTAGGGGGATCTATGTACATTGGTTAACTGTAACTAATAAACCGATGAGATTTTTGAGTTGGGCAACGATACGATCTATGTTTGTTGGGAAGCGCATAAGGGTAATAGATTGAGCTATGCGTCGGTCGCTCATAGACTAAGTAAGCCTGATAACCTGCGTGAATGTTGATGAACAACTTTATTGGAAATCCATCCCCGGTTGCCCAGGAAGCAGTTAATAATCTACTGATATTCATAGAATAATTCATTGTGAGTGGAATCGTTAGAATTCATTTGATACATAAGTTTGGTTTTTTACTATTAAATTGACCAAAACAATTTTATGATCATCAAAATACTTCATAAGGAGTCACATAGCTGGGTGGAGGATGATTTAAAAATGGTACCTCTCTCTCAAAAACGTGGAGGCGCCAGCGCGTGGCTGTACTATAAGTAAGACGTAGTTTAAATTATTCCATTTCACTAAAAATCGTTTTAGGCACGATATTTGAGAATTCCGGTGAACACATTAAGAATTTTCCTTCATTAAATAATAAAAAATAATGAAAACTAAGCGTTTATTTTATAAATTGTGTCTTGAAAACTCTGACAGTCGCTCTGTGGGGACTTTTCTGTCTTTGGGCAGGTAAGTTTCGTTAGCGGGAATGTTCTTGCAAATAAAATGAGCTATTAAAGAGTTTTTGCATAACGTACACGCATCATATACGTTACGTTGATGACGCTAACCGCGCAACGCGCGTGGAAAGAACATATATTTTGTATATCCATGTATTTTGCATAGCGTACCTTCTACTCGAATCACACTAAAAATTGTAAAGCCAAACAAACTACTTCTATGCAAGCGTACTCAAGTAAACCGTACTATGAGTGTACCACCACGTGCTTACACGGCACACACAAACAACAAATCTCTCGCGTACCCTCTCAGATATCAACATCACCTCAAATCCGGACCAGAATCCGACATGACCTCACTCACTAGCCAACCACTAACATCACATGCTAACAGAGGCGTAGTAACTACTACGCTAGGAGCGTTAGTGAACCACTAACTTCTGAGCTTGCGCATAAGTGACAGAAGTGGATAGCGTATACGATAGCTCGCAGGTACCCTACGCAAAAACTCCCTGTTTCCTATACTGGAAGACTTTTACCATACTCATCCGTTTTTTTTTGTTGTGCGTGAGGGAGGAATCACATATTATTTAATATTCGTTTCACTGAGGCGCGGGCCCTTACAGGCCGCTTCTAAGAGCTGACACTCAAAGTAGTTTTCTTTTTAATTCTTATTAAATAAATGCTATTGAGATCAACTATCTTAGGAGCGATAGCGAGCCGTAGCGTTCGAAATACTGTCTCTAACACGTTTTTAGAAAAGCGTAGATTTCGCCCGTGCGCCCTTCCAGGCCCTGTCTCAGCCATGCGACACATTTTGATACAACGAATTAGTATAAAAGCAATCTTTTCACACTCTTAACAGATAAAATGTTTGCAATTTGGAACATGCCATTCTTCTCAAAATCACTGACGATACAGCGACTTAAGTGCCGCTTTTCTCTTTCATGAACCAAGTCTCGCCTGCTTCTAGAAAAACGTTTCATTCTGATGAAACTAGCGGTGCAACGAAATTGAAAATCATTTTCATACACATTTCATTATTAGTTCTAGTTTAGAAAACTTCCTTTTCTTTTCTCTTGTAAGGACTAAATTTCACTGATCTTTTCATTGATCCATCAATTTTTTAACCAACTTATTAGCAAATAAAATATGTCCAACACGAATAATTGATCGAGTACACAGTGAATGTAATACGTATTAAATAAAAAGATAATTTGGATCGTAAAGCATATAATATAAACAAGGCATATCAGGATTATCCGCTATATCCTAAATGAAATTCACCCGACAAGTTAAAACTACCTGAGCATTACCTCCGAGTTCTTCATTAATTGAAATGCCGGTGATTTACTCTCATCTCGCCAGGGAATAATATTACATCCTTGGCTGGCAGTCGGCACGCACGTTCTCTTGCAGGACAGCCCTTCGCGGAGAGCAAGGGTTTCCCCCCTTCGTACAACAAAAAAAGGCGTCCCCTTCTCCTGCCAGCCTCACTTCTTCAGTCTGCTCTTTCCTGTTTGGCAGCGAGGGAAAACCCCGTCCCCTCACCTTTCCCAACAGCACGTCGCCCCGCCGCGCTCAAGCACGTTACAGCTTTTTGAATCATGACGAGTACTACCAACACGGAAAGAGGAAGCCCTGCAGGGTACCAAGTCGCCTGTAAGGGCATGTCTAGCGACACTAGTCTGGAGCAACCTGTCGCATTGGGAATTTGCAGGTGCTACGATTTTCCTGCTTCGGCTTAAGCAAAAATCTCAGAACCAAGATCATGTTACAAATTAGTGAGACGAGATTACTATGATGGTATTTCGGAAATAATAAATTGTTTGATACATATGCCCATTATTCTCATTCGGTAGTAAAAATATATTCTAACAAATCGTAAATTGCATCATTCGGTATTAGAATTTCAATTCCGCCACGTAATCCCAAAAGAAACAAACCCCCCCTTCCCTCCCACCCCACAAAAATAAATCTGTGATCCTCCACATCCTTTGATAACAATCAAAGTAATTCTTTCTTTTTCGAAAACGATTCATAGAGGTCGACCTGTCTTCTGGTATTATAGCTCCGAAGCGTCATATTATGGCACAACACATCGCAGTTGAACTATTTTCGAAGTGATTTGTCGTATTTGTTTACTTTATGAGTGACAAGGCCCATAACAACGTTCCCTGAAAAAATGAAGACCTATTATTGAGTGTCCGACGATGAAAAACATCGCTCATTTAGTTCAAATGCTTTCGGGACGAATACAATGCAACCCCCTACCGCGTTGAGCTCATCAACTTCCATTTACCGAACTAACGGAACCATGAGCAACGTTGCACAATCCTGACACTAACCTTGTCGGCAGACCTTGGAACTCTAGCTGGTGTCCGACTAGAAGCAGCTGGTCCACTCATTGGCTTGTATCCTCCTCCCCGACTGTTGACTCAGATCACGCCATCATCAATGCGACGTAAGTCACGTAGAAGGAGCGAGACTTCCCAAAATCGCAAATGATCGATTACAACCAAGGAACATTAGGATTTTAACTGTATTGACAGTGAAATTAGATGCAGATTATTGGAAGCATTAGTTCGATTCTCGTCTCATGGATATTTAACCAATTTTACGCGATTCTGATCACCGATCTTCTGGCACTTGACTTCCAGAAGAAATGCAACTTAAACCTACACATTCACAAAATTACGTACATTTTCGTATTTGCAATGAAAGTATCTTCACTCATATTATAGTTTTTTATTCCATTTTTCTTCAACTCAACCTTGAGAAAAGATATTTGACTAACCATAAAATTCCAAGATCCTGACGAATTAAGTTTCATTATCAGATACTGAATTAGTGTTAAAAATTCATTGAACTATTTGCATCACCTAGCCATCACAAATACATTATTAAAATAATTCAATTAATAATTTCCACTTCTACATTTTGACATGGTCAGAGATACCATTCATTACTATAAGAGACATTTCATGCTCGTATAATGTCTACGTTACCAGCATAAAGCCTTCTGATTTATACAGCGACAATTTTGGCGTGCTTAAAAAAATTAATTGCGCCATTGCTGTCACATTTTACAGAAAATCTTAAAAGCCTCTACCAGTATGTGACATGATACTATGAGGATGGGAACCTACTTGGAGATGTCAGGTTAGAAAAAGCAGTTACATTCATTTCATTTGTTTATTACCAAATATATAACTATTTACAACTTTCAACTCTTAAAACAGAGTCATAACAATAAAATATATACATGAATAATGAATCAGATGAATATGTCAAGACACAAAAGTCAATGTTTGTGATTCAGGTCAATCATTGGATGGATATCCTGTACAGGTAACAATAGATAAATTGCAAGGATGGTGGCAAGTTCACCGCAATAAAGTAATGTGGCAACTCGAGACGCCGTCTCGTGCTCCTCTCCACATCGGTCCCTACTGCCTAAAGGCAAGGGGCAGCAGTACAAAAGCCCCCAGAGGGCCACCTGGTTATCCATTCTTTTCGTAGCGAGGGGATGCAATTCCTCGGCCAGCACATGTCCACCAACACTGCGACCCAACACACTTGAGAATCAAAGCAATGATAAAAAAAATAGGAACACTGCCGAATACACTCAACAGAAGACGGCGTACTATTAGAACCCTAACTCAATTTCACGAACTTGCCACCATAAGCAGTCTCGTAAGATAAAAAAAGTGACAGAACCAAGAATACCGATTCATTACCGATATTTACTGAATGTACAATATGAACACATTATAAAAATACAAATTTACCGCCTCCTTAAATACACAGGCCAAACAATACCAAAATATTAAACTTCGGCGAGATCACAAACTCTTAACCATTGTCTTCGATGTAGTGAAGATGTGGCAACACTGTAGACCCACAACTTGCGGGTCGTCACACTGTTCCGCGACTGATGCGTACGGTGTCAAAATAGTACACGCGCAGTCATGGGTGGATTTCGGAACAACGCGAACGAAACTTGACGAGGTAGAACTCGTCCAGCATGCCAAAAGATTTCATCTTTAGGGTAAAGCTAATTCCCATTAGACCCACATTGTATAACGCGTAAATATTTACACAGTCATAGCAAGAAATGGCCTCTGCTGGAGAACATCAACACCCTCCTTTGCTTGCGCAGAGCACAGATCGGGGGTGGAGACGGACCGAGTAAGTTTACCCAGCCCGGTCGAAGCCGTATCCCCGCTACTACTACTATTGCTACTGCCGCTGCCACTACTCGACGCTAACCCGCCGAAACTGAAGATGGATACAAGGCTGGTTATACGGTCGATCTCCATGCTGGTGGCCCCCGCGTCCTCAGCTTCCGCCGGGTCGCTGTCTGCCACCTCCGCCGCTGCCACGCACTCCGACAAAAGCGCCGCCTCGTCCAGGAAGAGCGCGTCGTCCGCGTCGCTCGCCCCCGCGGGAGACGACGTGGTCCGCGCGCGCTTCGGCAGGATCGACGAAACAGCCTCCTCGGTTTCCCACTCGGCAACACCACGGCGCCGTTTCAAACACCGACTGTTCGACACATTGGCGGGTTGCTGCGTCTGCGATGGCAGTTGCGGCGAACACGCATTCGATCGGTCCCGCAACACAGAACTGTCTTCGCCGCAGCCCGCCTTATCCAAGTCGAAGTACGTGGGATTGTCTGAGGCACCGGTGCCATGGTAGGTAAAGGGAATGTGATTTTCTTTATCCTCAGGGGTAACCGCGGCGGCCGCAGCTGCTACGGCGGCCGCAGCATCGGAGCACCGGACGCAGGTCTGCTCTAGAAAGTCCAGGTGGTTTCCCACGTCTACAGTGGCTTCTTCACAACCAGACTCGTGAGATGCCGCACCACTGCCCACACCAGCTTCCTCAGCCGTCAAAGCAACCAACGTGTCATCGTCGTAGTTCTGCTCGTACTCGTCTGTCTGCAGCTGTTGTTGTTGCGGTGGCGCCTGTAGAGGACCCGCAGCGCTGGCGGCAGCAGAGGCGCCGTAAGCGCCAGCCGCGTGCACCATGTGGTACGCTTCTTCCATGAACACGTATCGCGCCTTCTGCAGCACGGTCGCCACGAGCAAGTTCTTGTGCAGAGACACGCCGCCACGTTGGGCTCGGGACTGAGCGATTTTGTTCAGCGAGATGCTGATTAATCGCTGGGCTTCTGCTGCCATGACAACCACTCACTTGCAGGAAAATAGCTGCTCGTATCAGTCCACTAACAATGTACAGTCCTTATTCACTGAACGAACACTTCCACTCGCGCACAGCTTCACGTAACCGTACGCCAGAAACTCGCGCCAATCCAAAATATGCGCGCAACACATTCACTATTCCGCTCAC
This sequence comes from Laupala kohalensis, assembly GCA_002313205.1. Lineage (NCBI taxonomy): Eukaryota > Metazoa > Arthropoda > Insecta > Orthoptera > Trigonidiidae > Laupala > Laupala kohalensis. The sequence continues at coordinate 347,497 of NNCF01131286.1, read as the reverse complement.
TTCACGCTACAACCATCTACACGCCGTGCCACTTTCTACTAGACTGGCAGTTGATGTCACCACTACCCATATAAGTAAGTTTCCGTTTCTCTGACGTCACGGCCTACTTATCAACCAATCAGTGAACGTCCTTCGTCATTTAAAAGAGGGGAATCCGCACTGGTGCTGCTCTCAAGCGGACAGGCGTGGAACCTCCCCGAGTTGTTCCGAAGTATCGAGAGATTAGAATCGCTAGCGACTTCTCGAGTAAGTGTCGTATACGTAAACGCATCGTTTTGACGGACTGATACGCCAATAACACCCTTACGAACCAAGTACGCAACGGTTTCACCGAATCAGCACCAATGAAGTTGTCTGTATATCTGCAGGAACCTACCGAAAGAAATTGAAGCACCTAAAGAACCGAGTAAGTTCCCTCGTATGCTATCATCGGACGTGTACATCGTCATTGTAGCTGGCATTTCCTCGTGTATAAAAGCGCAAAATCGTGCATAATCACGCAAAATTGAGGTATTGCTGACTACGCGACATCTCTTATTTACAATGTGAACTACTAATACGCTGCTTTGAAGGCATGAAATTATTGCTACATTACGTGAAGATCGCATCTCAAGTTTCACTTAACCAAAATTCAGTGACTGGATTTCTTTCGGCAATTTAGTTTAAAAAAAGGTTCTTCGGGATACATCGGAATTTTTAGCAGTGACCTTTTGCGAATCGCTTTGCTCAGAAGCAAGTGCATTGTGACAATTGAGAGTAATTTAATCAAGCACATACATTTAATCAATCTCTGCTCATACCTTTTCATTGGATTTAACCATTTCCCAAGATACTTGTGTAATTCTTCCCTTACCTTAATTTAATTGTAATTTACCATCCCTAATTACAACCGAATAATAGTTGGTAAAGTATTCCATATCAAGTAATATAATTCTCCAGTGATGTGTCTGCATCTCGCCACCAATTTCATTAAACAAGTATCTATTTAAACAATAAACATAATGTAAGATAATACGCAATATGAATTGAAGTAAAAAGTAATGATTAAACGTATATATTTAACTTATATGTTGGCAACCTAACTTCTCTTCTTTTCTAGTTCTACCAATTTCATTTTATTAGGTGGAAGAGCCTGATGACCTAAACATCACCTTCAACATTAATTGAACATCAAAACTTGACCATGGAATAATTCACTAGTTTAATTCAAAAGCAAGTTACTATTCATTGTTGGGTTGTTTTCATTTAACAAAATATTGATACATTCAAGTAAAATACAAAGAGGGTGAGAAACAAGAAAAATAGTATATTTATTGCCTTCTTAGGAAATAAACTCATAGTCATATAATATTCATAAAAAGTTCAAAAATGGAAAAAGTAAAACTTAAACTTATGTACATTTAAATGAAAACTTTTAAGTCTCATAAATTGCTTGAAATTTTTTCCGAATATTCCAAACTAACAGTGGTATCAAATCAACAACTTATAATACTTGTTACCAAATGTTAATATCCTGAAGTATTAACATCATTCCTTAATTTAATTGTGATCGTAAGAGCTATATCACCATGTTGAGCAACAGGTTTCTTATGTGACAAATTTTCTGGTAGTTTCAATTTCAGATTGTGTTGCACGCACATTGAGTCATTCTTCTGTACCAAGTGTAATCACAAATTGTGTCACTAACACCTGAAGCACACAACAAATATTGTTTATAACTCTATTTCCTTATTGTTAGAGGGTGTGAAAGCTAAATTGGAGCCAAACTAAAGTAATTTGGAGGAATCTATAGTAAAAAAATTTTCTAATGCACTGAGATACAAATAAAACCTGTTCTCATCCTTTTAAGGCTCTACAAAGAAAAGATCGATGTAATGAAGTAATTAATTTCGAAGATGTTCTTAAGGATTCCTGGACAATATTATATTCTGGATTTTATGTTTTCTCATACATGTCACTAACATATAACTTTCAGTCACGAACATGCTCTCAGGGCAACATATAATCTACTAATTTAAAAAAATCATCAGAGAACAAAAATTTTAATAGTGACAATCTTTTCGCAATAAATTCTTGATCAAGGTAAATTATAGGAATGCAGAATCCCTCAACATAAATTCAGTGATTTATAAGATTTGAGGTGCAAATTGGATGAAAAAAAAATTATTTAAATATCTGTATTGCACAGTACGAACATAAAAATAATAAATTTCAACCAGTAGAAAACTTGGCATTAATATTACATTTGGCAGTAATGAAATAAAACATCAAAATAATTAGGACTATTGACAAATCAAACTTAACATTTAAATTAATTACTTTTAAACATTTTAATACTGATTGTTAAATTTTATAGAACCAATAGAGAAAAATTATTGTTAGGTACATCTTACCATTACCACTTGGATGGCATCACGGATCTTCAGTTGTGTTTGCAGATAATCAATGAGTTTCCCTGAGAGTTTGCTCCCACCCGAAATTTAAACATTAGTGATGATTTATATGAACACATAATTTAATTTAGTAAGTAATTAATTCCAACCCACATATAAAAATAAAATTTTAAGTTATGTGGATACTAGTAGAAAAATGGTGATACCAGATCTTTATGGTGCAGAATAGCACCCTGTTATTTGAGAATGAAGTAAAAAACAAAATTAACTTAGTTTGAGGTGGTGTCAACACAATCATTACATCAGTCTTCCTTGACACATACAAAAAACTAAAGTCCCACAAAAAATTTGACCTAGGAACATGTACTCCCTATAATTCATCTTTTTCATTCTTTATTTGAGTCTTTTCACTGGGGAATCCCCAAAATGCTGATGGAAGTCCTTTGGAATCTCTCTCCCTCTTGCAGAATGCAGAGAAAGAAGATACACAATTACCAATAAAATAATTTGCTTGCCCAAGGATGGCAAGGTCAACATGTGGATCGGCAGGTTCTCTACGATGAACACTTATCTGAAATGGAAGAGATAATAGCTAAATTGAAGTATAAGAAAAATTGTAAACAGGGTGATGATTTTAATACATCATTTATCAAACATTTCTGCAACAAATTAATTTACATCCCATTACTTGAATTATATTTTTATTCGGGTTCCCTAATCTTTAGACAATTTTGATGAAACTAATATTCTGGTGGAGAACAAATGAATTTTCTGAAACAATTTCTCAATTAATTCTCATACATCAGGTTTTCAAAAGTTTGAATATCTAAGAGTTTCTGTAACTTGAAATCAATTTGTTTTTCAACATAGTTATAATTTTCCTTTACTTTTTTCCTGTCACAAATTGGCATGTATCTTCATATTTGTTTAAATGATCTAATTCCTTGCAACTTTACCTAACAGTGCATCCCTGATTCTAACATTGCAATTTCTTGTATTTATACAATTATATTTTATTGTAATTCTTGTATTCAATTTTGTAAATTCAAGAACTTTCTTTATTATTAACATTTTTATAGTCAAGTGTATAATTTATCTCTAGCCTTTATTAGTAAGAATAATACAATATAACTCTGGACAATGCAGCACCTATTCAATATTGAAATCTGAAGACATTTTTTATTTTTTGGACAGACAGAAAATTAAGTTCTAAAACCCCACTCACTTTCCAAATATTCTCAGAGGTAGCATACCGACTATACTTGAAGTCGTGTTCTTTTGCTTCGAGAAAATTTAATTGACTAATTTACTTGGTGATACAGCACTTGTGCACAGTGAAGCCAACACTTTTACTTGACCATCGTCCAAATGATATTTGTGACTCACGTTATGTTGGCAGGACATTTGAATTTTTGAAAACTGAAAATGTATTGCCAATATCGGCCATCAGTTCAGTGCACTTGCTCTTGTGGTGCATTTCTGTTCCTTCTGCATTGAGCGTGTGGAATGAACTTCACCTTGTGTCAAAGTTTGTTGTGTTTCTAAATTGTATTTCTTAACAGCAAGTAGTCGCTTTAGTGACTCTTATGAATATTTATTTGGATAGAACTTGAAACCATAAAAGTTGGGAATTCGTGTTAGGCAGTCATACCGCATAATTTTCTGCAAAGATACACAGCTTGGAGTATAGCTCTCAGTGCTTTGAATTATTTAAGCTATCTTAAAATTCTGAAGATAAATAACATTCCTTTCAAAAATTTGGCACTTGCTTAGTTTACTTCTAATCATCCCCTGGAATTCATCTCTTCAGTGAATTTGTTCAAAAATTTGTTTATTTTTTCAATAAAAAAAGTCTTTAGTTTTTTGATTCATTTATAGACAACTACAAATATTAATCAATCAGGATTTCTCACCTCCATTCTCTTTAAAGCTTCTCCAATTTCTTTAATCATGTGATTGCTATCGGAAGCTACGAACACAGACTTAATACTGTTCATACCACGAATAACTCTCTTCAACTGCCGAATAATTGTATCTTTACCAGGAAGGCACATTTCATGAGTTAAAGTTCCATGTTCATTTCGGTATCCCAAACACTGAGGAGCAGAAAATAAATTTGGGCTCTGAGGTATGTGTTCACAAGCTCGGATCTGGAAAAAATAAAAAAATGCCAATCACCTACAAAAGGAAAACAAAAGGGAAAAAGAAAGGATGTATTGCAGTTTACCCAGTCTATGCCATTGCGAAGATGAATTCCAATAAATGCTTCTCGAGGTAGAACATTTTTAATAAAATCATCAGCTTTTTCTAACACTGTATTACTCCACTGTAAATATTTATGCAATCCACGGTTCTCAATTTGAACAGGAAAACTTGCAGGAGCACCAGTGAATGCTAAAACTAATAAAATAAGAAAACACTTAATTTTTGCTTTGGAATTCTCTCACATAGATTAGTACATTAATTGACTATTCACCAAGGTCAATAAAGAACACAAGACAAAATATCACTTGTTGTAAATCAATAATAAAATATTTTGAGAATTCAATTTCACATTAGTAATATTCTACATACACCAGTTCAAATTATTCAAACATCGTTAATGGTGTGTTATAATACTACGTGTGTCAATCTTCACAGTAGGTATTAAAAAATTACATTAAAAAAATATTAGAATACACAATTTTTGTTCATAAATTAATGCATAATAATAAGAGTGCAAGATAAAGGTATTTGTGACTCTTGAAGAGAACTATCTGAAGACTATTAGAAATGGGAACAGCAAAAGGATAAGACATAAGCTGTGGATTACTCTCAAAATTTTACTATAAAGGGAAAATATTAAAAACTTAGTTTGTGAAGAGATTACTAACTTGAAGGAGGAGGAAGAGAATCCTTTATGAGATCAGACACTTAGGACTAACATACTTAGAGAAATGAATTTGTTAATAGAGGTGAATTACAGGGTTGGTTTAGACATGCACATGCTGATGACCAGGGCCCAGATTTCGATGACCTAAAAAAAAAACAGTAAAATGATCTAAAAAATTACTTTAAATTTTTTATCTTTATTTCTGAGTATGAAAGTACAGCACAATATTTGCTTCTGTAATGTTAGAACTGAAATTAAAAATTAATATTAATTTAAACTCGCAAATTTGTATGGTCTAGGAAGATGAATGTATAAAAAATCTACCTTATTCAGAATTATTGTAGTAGATAACTAGCAGCATGCGCTGGTTCTCGAAAGTTAGGGAACGCCTCTTGTAGGAAAGCAAATTTTTGTACTGTGAGAAACTCCTTTCCACATCCGCTGATATAACTGGAGCATACTTGAAATTCGCTAAATCAGTGGCAGTGAGATCTTCAATGCAGTAAGAATCAAATTTTTCACCAGTTAACACTCGAGAAATAAGACAAAAGTTTTGTATCCAGTTTTTATCAACAACATTTTCCACTTTCTTCGATGCCCTTCTTCCCACTTCTCCCCCTACACTTTTCAAATCAGATGCAATTTTGTTAACTAGAGTTAGAGAACTTTCCAGACTTGCAACACGTGTGATTCCTTGTGTTAAGCAACTGAAATTTGCCTTTATGGAGACTAGCTGTCCTTCAATTCCACTGTTTGAAAATAGTGTTTTTGCTGTTTCAATTGCAGTAGCATCGTCAGGATTTAGTCTTTCGATAACACGCTTCACCACCTGGAAATTATCGCTATAATACATTGCTGAGTCTATCCAGGTGCCCCATCGGGTGATGATAGGTTCTGGTGGGAGTGGAATACCGGGAGCCATGGACTTTAAGAGCAGTTTACGAGAGGGAGCCTTGACAAAAATTTTCTTCGTCTTTGACACTAGACATTTCACTTATGAAAAATGTGCTACAACTTCCTCTGCCACCCTATGCATAGCGTGTGCAAAGCAAGTAACGTGCACCATTTTCGGGTAAAAAGCTTGTATTAACTTTCCTGCTTTCACAATGTATGGCGCAGCGTCAGACAAAAAGCAAGACGTCATCATTTCTGGTACTCTCAGGCCACAACAAAAACATACATTTTTCAAAATCTACAAATTGCGGAGTGATTAACAGTTTCTAATACCTCGCTTGTAAGCAGAAACACTTCACCTAGTCCATCGATCTCCAATATACCAATGATTATGTTAGCCACGTAACGATTTTACATCACTCGTTTCGTCCACCTTCTTTCCATGTACTTTTTCCCGTATCTTGTTAACGGTATACAACATTGTGACAGGTAGTTCTTCCGAAGAGTTGATTCGTCTGGGATAGGACGTCCGAAATGTAGTTCCAAAAATACTTTAATTTAGCACTGTTCAATGTCCAAAATGGGATGTTTGCAGAAACTAAAGCTTCACAAAAGTCTCTGTAAAAATCTGACGATTTATTCTCCTTCATGGATACACTTTGTTTCAGTAAAAGTTGCGTGGATTTCTTCTTACTTGCGAGTTCCATTGCCCGTACGTGCTCATCGCGACCCATATAGTGCCCATCGCGACCCTTGTTTCGCACATCAGACAAAACAACACTTCACCGTCCGTAGAGAAAACAACTCCAAATTCAGATAAAACTTGTCTTAAATGACAAGATTTTGGTGGCTTTATTTTAACATGGTTGAATAAAACCTCGAACACTGAACTAAACACCAAACGTTCCTCCTAGAAAATCAGTACATAACTAAATCTGTGACAATGAAAATAACATATCAAACGCTCGCCTTTCAACTTGCACATTGTCGAGGGGTCTTTTTTGCTACCACAGGCAGTGGAAATAGGAGAAAATGAAAGAGGGGGGCCAGAAATGGAAGTAAAATGCAAAAAATGACGTCATAATTGAAAAAAAAAATGACCTAAAACATCAAAAGCAGAACTGTAACTGGTTTTAATGTGATATGTAACATTATCTTCATACAATCCAAGTCCTGATGAAGAGGTCAGCACATCTCGAAACATAGATACCAAAAACTTGAGCATACTTTTCATGTTAAAGCAGGACAAATCTGCATCCCTAGACTTGGGTCAAGTGCTGTAACTTATTTAGCTAACAGAGAACAGAAGACTTTCTCATCAATTCTTGTGGATTACCAAAATTATATCAATCAAATCATGCTTCAATGATATTCCATAGTTTCTCTTGATTAATTTTGGGCATAATTTTAAGAACTTGGTTGACAAATATGATAATTTGGAATTTGAGTTTTCTGTAAGGGAAGCTGGACGAAAATCTTCCAACTTGCAGATTGGTTATATTAATATGTTAAATAGCAAATTTATCTCAACTACAAGAAGTTCAACAACTTCTAAATCTTGAATCAGTAATCCCTTATTTACTTTGAACTAACAAGACCTCACAATTACTGCATTTGAGTTACCAACAATGTATTTCATGCTCCAGTTAAATTAAAATTTTATCTTGAAAAATCATTGTAGTGTACTCTAATTTTAATACACAGTAGACAAAAATGTCAACTACTTATTTCATATGTGTGAATTGTATCTCTTTCAAAGAAGTTCTTATTGATATTGATATAAGGGAAACTGTTTCCTTAGAACAAAGGGCTCATGGAACAGATTTATTAATTTTGTGTTCTACGAGAATTTATGGTAGGCTAGGTAAGGAATGCAACAATTGAGTTAAGGCCTATTTGAAAAAAACATTCAGAAATAAACTACTAAAATATTTTCATAAAATTTAAGTAAATTGAATAAGCAGAATTTAGGTAAGAGACACAAACTCCATGAAAATGTCAAATTATTCTGACCTGCCAGCAAGTTGATTTACAAATCTCAATTAAAATTTAGTTCTATATATGTTTTAAAATTGCAGAGGAGGATAATTTGATTTGAATTTAATTGAAGGATTAAAAAATCATCCATACATCACTAAGTATGTACATACAGTTGAATGACAGAAATTTTTTTTACATGCATTATGCAGATGGTAAAAATGTAGAAAAAGTATTTGAGAATAGATATTGTATGGAAATATTCAATGGTTCCAGCCTCGTTCAAATTAAAAGTAAAAGAATTTGCTGAATATTCCTATTTATTAATTGATGCATATGGAGATATGGAAAGCTTGACTATCTCCTGCCTTTAATTTGATTTTTTAGTAAGACCAAAACAGATATAAATGCAAAGAATTTCTCCAGAAAGGAATAACTAGGCTAACGAATTTTTCATACAGGACCTAAATCATGTGTTACTACATGTTGCCACATCTAGTTAGTTAGGGTTGAGAATATCCAAGACTCCATTGTAAAAATTTGGTAACAGAAATTATAAACTGAAAGAATAAAAAAAACCTGTCTATACACAATTTAAAGAAATTTTTATCATAAAAATGTAGACCTTACAGAATCACAATTAAAATTAGTGTTGAATTTTTATTACTCAAACCTAGCCTACCATTACCTCTGGAGCTCTGAGATCTGATTCAAGAATCTTAAAACATAACAAGCCAACAAGTAGGAAAAAGAGAAACATTGGTTTGAAAATGAAGTTTAATTAAAACCACCAAGTTTTGCTTTTTAAAACATTCACATATTAGAACATGTCCACCCACCTGGCCAAACTGATGATGGATATTCTTTATTCCATTTAGTTGACATATTATGATGATAAACATCATAATGAAGAGGGCTGTAGAATTCTGAACCCACAAAATCAACTCCAAATGTGTCCCAGAATGGTCCAAAGGGATTACCTTCCTTGGCATTACAACCACCAGACTCTCCTCTCATAGTGTAACAGAACGCTGCCAGACAGAAAAATACTGTAAATACCAATGAAAACTAACAGAAGAAAAATTAGTGTATTGTGGACTTACAAATTCTGTCATCTGGGATCCACACAACTGGAGCGATTTCTGTCATAAACTGCTCCATTGTGATAACCCTATGGAACTCATGAAGTGGTTCTACATTGAAGTATGTATCAAAGCTAACTTGGATCTAAAATACAAAATAAATAAATAAAATAAAATGAATTTCATTGTCATTAGGCCACTTAGAGCAATAAACAATGTCAAATGTACAAAACTTGTAACATTTCATGATGAATCCACAAATCAAGATACAAAATATGAAAATTATCCTGTATGATATTGAAAGACATTAAATAATGCAAAATTACAATTAATCATATTACATTCACATTACAACCTAGAAATTATATTTTAAACAAAACACACTAGATAATACAAAATGATACTTATGTTACAATCTAGAAACTCTTTTACATTATAGAATGGATTTAGAACCAGCCATACAGTATTAGTATGAAAACTTGTACATTAACATTACGCAGATGATAAGGGATTTTATTAAAACATTTTTGACCCATTACATCATAACTTTTTAAAGATTTGGATAGTCTACATTGAGGTATATCAATTTTTCTATTGTTCCTTGTGTAATATTGGTGAACATATTATCTATAATTCAATTCAGATAACCTCTAGTATGTACTAAAACTGAATAGATGTATACATTTATAACTGTCATAATCTTATACTTGATAAATAAGGGTCAACAATGTTCTCTACAAGAAGAATCTGAAATTATCCTCACAGCTTTTTTTGTTGTTGTAAAATTAACATATCTTCTATCATTGTAGCATTTCCCCACATAATGATCCCATGCAATATTAAGCTTTGGAAGAAGGAAAAATAAGCCGTTCTGGCATACCTCATTGGTACATGGTGTTTTAGACATCTTAATAAATGTATTACCCTAGATAGCTTACCATTAACATATTTAATACAAGATTCCCAAGTTAGTTTAGAGTCTATTTGTATTCCTAGGAATTTCATATTAGTATCATCACCTGAAAGCGGAATTTTTCTCAAACAATATTAAGTGATTGGTTTTATTCTCATTCAAGGAGAGTTCATTCATCTTGAACCATTCTGATGTTTGTAGCATTGTATCTCTAGTAATAGTTTGCAGGTGAGTGAGATCTTGGCTGCTAATAATAAAAGTGGTGTCATCAGCATATAGTATTGCATGACTGTTGACATGGGATGGTAAATAACAAGAAACAGAAAAGGCCCTAAAACAGACCCTTGTGGAACTCCTATTTTAACTTGGTCAGAATAAGACTTCACTTCACCAACACAAACTATTTGTTTACGGTTAACCAAGTATGATTCCAAAAGACTAAGACTATTTGTACCAATACCATATTTATTCATCTATATAGAGTGATCCACAGTCACAGGTCCTACTCAAGTCACAGAATGTAGCTCCAGCAAAATCTTTGGCCTCAAAATTTTGAAAGATCATTTTAATTAAAGAGTCAACTGCATTAATAGCAGACTTTTTTTTTTCTGAAACCAAACTGATATCTGCTCAAAAGATTATTTACCTAAAAATATTTGTCCATAATAGATATTGGCCTAAATTTATATGGATTGTTTTCATCGCCTTTTTTGTAAATAGGTATTACCCTTGATAATTTGAGTTCATCAGGAAAATATCCTTCATTTATACATTTATTCAAGCAATATATTAGTGGTTGAACAACTGTCAATTACTTTCTTTATTAAATTGCAAGATACATCATAAATATCAACACAATTTAAAGATTTAAAATTCTCTACTATATATAATAGTCTCAGGAGAGAGATCTGAAAATGAAACTTAATCTGATATAGGCAATGATCCTGTAGAACTTTGACACAGCAAATCTGTTGGATCCACATTTGGCCTAGAAATTGATCTACTTATTGCATTCACAGATTCAATGAAGAAATTATTAAAAACATCTGCAGAAATAGATGAAGGGTCTCTCAATGATTTTTTTCTTATAGAGTTGATCAACTTCCAAGCAGACTTGCATTTATTACTACACTTTTCAATGTAAATTGTGTTGAATGATATCTTAGCTTCTCTAATAGAACTTTTATATTGATTTCGTTTTATTATATATGTTTACTTAACCTTTACTTCAGACTTGTTACTTTTATATAAATAATGTAATAACATGACATGCTCTTTCATACCACAAAGTTGAGAATTAAACCAACTTCCATTTTTATTCTTCCTCCTATTACATTTCCCAGATATCTTACATTTTCTCATTGGAATACATGTTTCAAAAGTGTTCAAGAATACATTAAAAAATCATTGAAAGACTCATTTGGCGGATGATAACTCAGAAGAACAATCTGGGGCAATTAAAATTCTTTTCCAATCTACATTTTAAGAGAGATGTTCTAAGTTCTCAATTTTTCCTTATCTATTGGTCTTATTATAATAATTTTTGAACATGGAAATGAAAACACAATAGTTGAGCCTTGTGGTCAGAGAAGAGAAAATCTACAACTTTACTTGAATTTTGTGTAACCTCAACATTGGTGAAAACATCAAGATATGCTGAACCTCTGGTTGGCTCAAAACTAATAAATTTATGATTAAATTGTCCAAGTAAGTTCCTCAGCTCATTAACACTACATTTTTCTGCTGTTGCATCAAAATGTGAGTTGATATCACCACCAATAATTATATCATAATTCTTCCAGCTATGCTTGAGAAATAATAGTAACTGTTCCACTTTTTCTAGAAATATTGTGCAATCTCCCTAACATACAATGAACTTACAACTAACTTATAACTATGAATGATGATACCAGTAATCTCGAAATGTAATTATCTCAAAGAAACCTTAATCTAGAGAGCATATTTGAGATTATAGCAATTTCCTGGCATAGATAGCCACCCCCTAATGGCATCTAATATGCATTTTTCTACAGAAATTACTAGCTAATTCAAGATCATCAAGTCTGGAAAATGGTATTTCAGATTCTTTAAACCAGAGTTCACCTTAGCATTATATATCATAGCTTACATTGAAAAAACTGTTCAATACAACCTCTTTGTCCTTCAGACCTTGAATAAAAATAATACTAGCTTGAAAATATTAGCAAATTTTCAAGCTAATATTATTTTTATCGCCTAAATTATTTTTTCCCTTGCATACTTACAAGATGATAATCAACAAAATTACAATATCTTCAAAGTTACTTTGTATCAAAAGGCATTAAATGTGCCATGTCATGTATAAATATGATTTTTTTAGCATTAAGTTATATGCTGTAAACTTAAATTCAATCGTTAAAATAAATTATTAATAAATAAAGTATTTCTTATCCTTACTGAACGAGGTTCACCGTAGCGGTACTCCACCCATGGTGGTAGAGCGAGTGTTCTATTAAGGCCTTTCGCAAATCCTAATGCACCAAGAAAATGATCAGCTTGATTTCCGAATCGTCCTAAAAATAAAGAAAAACTACTACAAAAACATAACCTCAAAACAGAATTAAAGTTGTTGATAAAATTCTCTTACCCATGCAGGGACAATATAAAACGTAACCACTGGGATCTACATCTAAAGTTGCTACACTAAATAAAAGGTCTATAATAACTGACAAAAAAATTATTTTAGGCACGCTTGTTGCCATTTTATTGATGAATACCAAACCGTCGATCTAACGTGTATTCTTCGATAACTTGTTGCTTAGCAACACCGCAGGGGGAGAGGACCACAGATCACTGACGGGACCGTCCCCCATCAAAAGTTTGAGCCAGAGCAAATATGTTTTAGAAAATAAGAAGGAATACATTCAGTACACAATAAATTAATGACCCACTATAATATGGTATGCATATCACGAGGCGCGAAGTTACGACTGAATCTTTTCTTTAAAGATTCTTATGTGTCCTCGTGATTGGATCCTCAAAAACATATTTATACACATTACGCAAATTATTTCAAAGTTCCGTACATTACGCGTAAGTGCGCGTAAGTAAATGGATTCTTAGTGGCTGCTTAGTAGCCCAACAGCCTTTTAAGTCGTCGAGTGATCGTAAAAAAAATTTAAACCAAGGAGGATTAAAGAACATTGATTTATCATTTAGCTTTGAATTGAAAGAGAGAAATACAATTCTGAATGCAAAAATTATGTATTAACAACACTGACAATTGTTATTAATCCATACTGTCAGAAATTAATTTTGCTATTTCATGAGTCTTTTGTTTCTTTCCGTGCTCAGAGAATACACAAAGCACACAAAGTCCGAATGTCATGGAACGTCTCGAATGTCATAACTCTATTCCTAACAATCAAGAGGAGTACTGGAGGTGTAATTAATTTATTTATTCAAACTGTTTTTGCTGAAGTGCGCCATAGAAAAAAATTACTCAACTAATATAGTCTTTTTATATATTTTTTCTGTCTGTGGGGTAAGGACTGTCTAATTTAGCCTCAGATTTATTTCAGTAAAATGTTTTACTTATCTATTTGTAGTATCATGGTTAAAGGATGATCAAACTTATTAATGTAGGTGAATGAATACTTTCTTTTGGGTGTTAACTTCATATTGCATGTTCTTTGTGCCTCTATTAAGAATTATTGTTGGAGAAAGTAATTGTGGTAGTTTTCTCATAATATACTCTTTGTTACATAAACTCTGTGAAAAACCTTTAATTATTGTGTCAATAGTGAGAAAATATATAGTCATGTTATAGATAATTGTGAGTTAATATATTGAGCGTAAAATAATCCACAACATTTACTATTAATTACCCTTAAATTATGAAGTATGAAAATTAAAATACATAGGTCTATTTCTGGAATCTGGATGAACTGTAGAGCGAAGTTGGCATTGAGATATTTTTGGTTATTTTTCTGGAACACAGATTGGATTGTGGCATAAACAGAAGAAAGAGTTTGTTTAGAACACTTGTGTTTAAACTTTCTTTTAGTTGTTAACATAATTTTGTTTTGCAGTATTGCTATGCATGAAATTAATGACACAATGGACGATGATGGTAGTCTCTTTCCCCAACATTTGGAAGCAGATGTTGTTCAGGAAGTACTGAAAAGTGGAACAGATTTAAGGCAATATTCTTTGCAAATAGAAAAAAAATTAAAAGAAGTGGAAAACAAATCAATACAAGATTATATTAAAGAAAGTCAAAACATAGCCAGTTTGCACAATCAAATTGCTGCATGTGATAGTATATTAGAGGTATTTCTTAATGCTACTTTATGTTATATAATAGTGAAATAAAAACTAATACTTTGTTAAACTAACTTTTAGAGAATGGAGTCGATGCTGCTGTCATTTCAGTCTGATCTTGGAAGCATTAGTAGTGAAATATTGTATTTACAACGTAAATCCGTTTCTATGAGTCAGCAATTAAATAATAGACAGGCAATTAGAGGACAACTTAGTCAATTCATTGATGATATTGCTGTTTCTGATTCACTTATGGGGTATGTATTTCTCACATCATTGTACATTATTTTCAGTCATCATCGTCAGACCAGATGGTTAGCATTTAGATTCAGAGCAGTTCTGTATTTAATTTTGAAATAATTTGGTTTTCAATATAATAAATTACCTTAAATCATGTTTTTACATACATCTTCACTTTATCAATTTAGAGTATAAATGTGACCATTCGATTTGAGGTTGTTTTCATTCCATATTGCTTATCATTATTATTAATCTCATATTTTTCTTTTTGTTTTTTTTTATCATTGTGTTATGCTCTTTTTGTTGTGATTTGTAACTATTATATTATTTTCATGTATTGTTGCATTTCAATATTTTGTGCATGGAGTCTTTTTTGCTGGAATTGACCCATTTTGCTATGTATAATATTGTTATGTGCTATTGAACTTAATGGGTAAACTTCAGTTTACTTGAATGTGAGGAACAACTGAAACATTGACAATGTTCAGAATATTGCTTTAATTATATATTTGAGTATCCATACTGTAAAACAGACCAGTGAATAAATATTCATTTTTTTTCTTCTTTTGTGGTAAATAAGTTGCAGCAATATATTTATGAATATATTTTTTGTCAGTGGAATTTTAGAAAGTCCTGTAACTGAGAAGGATTTTGTCACTCAACTAGCAGTTTTAAATCACAAAATTAATTTTGTTAAGGAGCAAAGCTTTAAAGGTAATTTGATTAAACTTTGATTCTTTTAATGTTGAAGTTGTTTTATGAAAAATTACTTTCAATGTCTCTCTCTTCATTTATTTTGCAGAGGTCAAGTCCTGTCAAGATGTGAAAGATGTTCTAGAGAAACTTAAAATATGTGCTGTTAGTAAAATTGAAGTATATCTCTTAGAGCAGATTTACAAGTTTCGCAAACCTCTTTCTAACTACCAAGTGTCTCAGAATACCATGTTAAAATACAAGTAATTTCTTTGGGCATTGTGTTATGAATTGTAGGGTTTCTAGGTAGACTGGAATTACTATAAATTCTCCATTTCTTTTTTAGATTTTTTTATGAGTTTTTACTAACTCATGAGAGAAGTGTAGCTCAGAAAGTTAGAAAAGAATATATTGACACTATGAGTAAAATATATTATTCTTATTTTTCGACGTATTCAAGACGATTGAGAGGTTTGCAGTTTGAAGATAGTGCTACCAAGAAAGATCTGATGGGTATTGAAGATACAGCTTCACGTGTACCCTTTATGAAAACTTCTCTTAAGCAGAAGAATACTGTCTTTACAATAGGTAGCAGAGGAGAAATCCTCACAACTCACTTAGAAGCACCAATTATTGTGCCCCATGCTGCTCAAGAACAAGACAATAGGGTACATATATTTTTTCATTCAATGATTTTTCATTTCTGTAACCTTACTCCAATGACATCATCCATCCACCCTACTTCCTTTATATTGCTCATGAAAATTTTAATGACATAATTATATTTTCATTGCTAAAAAGTACATAATACAGTTAATACTACTCATACCAATGATGTAATACTGAAGAACAATGAAAACAGTTCTTTTTTCTTTATCTCAAATAAGAAATTTTCCATTGTCTAAACCTGATTACACTGGTGGATAGATTTAGTAATATTAAATGGAAGGTTTTTTTACTTGAAAAGAAAAAGGAAACAATGGAATTTTTTTATTGGTGTTCTTATAAAATGATTAATAATAATATTGTTCAATTTGTGAATGTTCAGAAAAATTATTATGACATGTCAGAGTGTTTTCCACTGAAAACTAAAATTTTTAGGTGTTTCTATAGAATTATCTTTCTCTGTTCAAGCATTTGGTAAAAATCATATGCCTCATTTTCAATATCCAACATGTTTCAATGTTACCACAAAATTAGTAGCCTATTCTCATTTTTATTACCACTAAATTAGTATTATTTCATATGTATTTTAGAAGAAACACTGAAACGTTTTCAATTTCATGCAAATTACCATTGAAATTATATTGTGTGAATAATCTAAAACTACAAATGTTTGTTTGCAGGAATTCTTGGAGTAATAATTTGGCTAAAAATATGAATTATTTCAAAAACTCATTTTTAAAAATTACCAAAACTGCAATTTAAGTTAATGCATATTTATGTATAGGTATGTCTTAAATTGCAGTTTCAAGAAATTAATTTTTTTAAATTTCCAGTGAAGGTACCTGCACGTCCTGGTATCTCTCCTTATGACCCCTACCAAAATTAAATCCTGGATCTGCCCCTGCCTAACTGAACATTTCAACACATGGATTAGCTCACACTACTTTTTGGACATTTTCATTCAACACTTGGCTAATAAACCTTTCAGTTAAACATTCATTGACTTACATTTCCCATGGATGTCATAATTAATGAGTGCAAATACTAGGACAGCACAACACAATAGGATAAACATAATACCAACACTGCCAGGCCCGACTGGCACCTCGCCTTGAGAACCAAAGAACCTATGCTTCCAGAAACCTGAAGACAGATGTCAGAGAACATCCGAAATGTGTGTGAGCTAATACACATGTTGAAATGTTCTAACAGGTTAAGACAAAGGATAATGTCAATGAAATAATTCTACAGAAATTAAATGCATTATAAATAAAGTCTTACAGAGAAGAATGTATTAAACATATTTACATTTTAGTTGGAGTGAACTCTTCAATGATGTTTCAAATTCTCTCTTCATACAAACAATGAAACCTCACATGCAAACCAATTTAACTAAATGCTTATGCTACATAGTGTGGTTTTCAATAATTTATTACCTTATTGTCTTTCGTGATTTCATCGGATGCCAAAGTTACAATTTCACTAGATTTATTTTGTGTTTTTATTGTTATTATTTCATGTTTTGTTGATTCTTGTAGAGTAAATGATTGATACATTTATATGTTATTAATTTCTGTTCAGTATCCCTTTGAAGCCTTATTTCGGAGTGAGCAATATGCATTGGTGGACAATGCCTGTAGAGAATATCTATTTGTGGCTGAATTTTTCATGGTTCGGGGAACACAGGCACAGGATTTATTTGACAAGATACTAAGCAGAACTTTAAATTTATTGATGGTACGTTTTGTGTATTTTGTGAGTAAGAATGCAGGTAGCTATTTATAAAGCTAACATCATACATTTTGTTTTTACAGGAGAATTTAGAAAAGTTTGTTCAAGAATCATATGATGCTATTGCTCTGTTTTTGTGTGTGCATTTGGTATTGAGATATCAGTTGTTATGCCACAAAAGAGCTGTGCCTGCATTGGATAGATATTGGGATGGTCTTCAAACTCTCATTTGGCCAAGGTATTGAGAGATAGAAAAGGATTAAGATTTATAATTTGTCAATTTTCTTTATCTTCAATTGTTTTGGGCAAAAGTTTAAGTTTATTCTCTTTCACCACTTGAGTAGATATTTCTAAAGAATATAATTTGTATAACTTCTTTGTAATATTCATTTTTCTGTGTGTTAAGGTTTGAGAGAATTATTCATATGAATATTGAAAGTGTCCAAAATTGTGATACTATGAAGTTCAGTAAGGAATTAAGACCGCATTATGTGAGTAAATATCTAATTTTTGCCTTGAACTGTTTTACCCACACACAATGACATGTGGAATATTATGGATTCACTATGAAATTTTTGTTTGGAAAATAGATTACTCGTCGATATGCTGAGTTCAGTGCTGCTATAGTAAGCATAAGTGAGACGTTTCCTAATGAATTAGTGAATCGCCTTTTAGCTGAACTTCAAGAGCAAGTTGAATTTTTCATTTTGCGGATGGCTGCCATATTTCCTCAACGTAAAGAACAACTTATCTTCTTAATTAACAATTATGAATTAATACTTGGAGTACTTATGGTAAGTAACCTTAATAACTTTCCACACTTATTTTTAGTGTCTCAGGAGGAGTTATTTTTATGATATGCAATGTGCATTATTTATTACAACAGTTCCCAAACTTTTTGACCCTAGAACCCTTTTCCTTAAGACTCTAGTGGTGCAATTTTCACAACAAACAATGGTCTTGGACTGTCCGTAAGGAAGAATATGTGATTCCCCAGTGGATTTGTGAACCACAGTTTGTCATGTCTGACATGTATATTAGTAGAATATATTTCTGTTTAGGAGAGGACTCGGGACGGTTCCAAAGAAGCTGATGGTTTTAGAGAGCAACTTAACTCCTGTAGTAATGAATATGTAGAAGAAATATTGTCTCCTCACTTTGGTGGGATTATGCAATTTGTTAAAGAAGGTGAAGCTCTTATGGAGAAGGGTCAAGCAGATGATCTTAAAGTTCAAGAAGGTACTGTAACTTTTTTATTTTATTGCACTATGCGATACAAAATGAAGTGGGCGATAGAAATTGTGACATTTCCACTTGTGGCTACAAATAGTTTTTCTGTTGAATTTAATTTTTCTAAACTGTTGTTCTGTTTATTGGTATTTCCTTTTCTTTCCAATGAATAATTTCTCTTAATCATATTTAGCCCATCTATTAAAAAACATGTGTTTTGGGGTAGGATGTGTTAAATGTTTTTTTCAACTTTTATTTAATGTTTGTGTATTATATCTTGTATGATGTTTGTTGAGAGTAGAACATAATTTGTATAACAATGTTGGAACCACTGCAGCTCAACAATCTGGATGTAGTTTTTTGGTTGCTACACAGTCAAAATCTTCAAATCCATAGAGTTAAAATATAAATAGACTCAACTATCTCTGCTATAGGTTGTCTGTGATAACATGAGACAGAAGATACTGAGAGGTGTCGCCCTCTCACTTGCACATCCGCATGGAGGGAAGGAGGGAAGTTGCATAATGACTTTGCACAGTGGTCTGCAGTAAGAGAGGGGAATTGAGTTTCCACACCTAAGCCAAAGTGTGAGAGAGACAGAGACATTTTACATCATTTTTCACCAGACAACCTGTGCATAAGACTGTTGGGTCTATTTATATTTAAGTCCATGTTCAATTCTTAGCTAGGTCATTTCCCATGGCACACTTTCCAGAAGGGTTCTGACACCCATTGTACATGTGTGTAGGGTTTATTTATTTATTAAAACGCACATTACCTTAACTTTAAATACATTTTATATACTAATAATTCAAGGCAGTTCTTCTGCCTAACCAATTTTTTTAGGAGAAGAAATTTGCAAGGAGAGATTCACTAACATACACAAAATTTATAAGTAAGTGATGAATTTGATTTTTCATTGTCTTCTTTCTTTCTTTACAGGAAAAGCTCTTGCATTGGTACATTCATTTTCAAATAACTGGAAGCAATCTCTGGAGGAATTAAATCAGGAAGTACTTACATCCTTTCCCAGTTTACTTACCAGTTCATCATTACTGCAACTTGCTTTCAAACAACTTGTGCAATACTACCATAGATTCCACAAATTACTTTCTCCTACTGCTCGAGCACAACTTACCAATATTCATTTGATTATTGTGGAAATAAAAAGGTATAAAACTAATTTTTAAAATATAATTGCAAAAAATGTCTAACTATGATGTATTATATTCTTGATTCTATTTTTCTCATTATAATTTATTGTTAAAAGTATAGCCAAAGATGTTTATTTTGAATTTTGTTTGGTTCAATTTTATTAAAATGTTTTAATATATTCCAAAAATATTCCAAAAAAATGTCATTTACTACTATCCACACTTGGGTGCCTTATCCTGGGGTATCCTTTCATGAGATGTTGGGTAAAAATGGCCATTTGGAGCTAACAGGTGGCAGTCAATGGACATTTTTACCTGAGGATCTTTCTATATTTCTACAGTTTACGACTAAAATGTTGATATTATAATACCCATACATATTTGCTCCTATCTGTCACAAATTTAAAGAATCCAACTATGCAAAATATTTGAAGAAAATAAAAGAGAGAGCCACTTGTTAGCAGATGTGGCATCAAACATTTCTACTGAGGTTGCTAAACTAATATTTACATAAACATTACTAACCTTAATTTCAATTTAGAAGTGCGTTGCTTCTGGTATTAGTTGGAAGAGTGGGAAATTCAATAGTAAGTTTTATCAAGTTACATATGAGTTTGTTGTTATATTTTATTCTATATTATTAATTTTTCGATATTGAAACAAGAAGGCAAAGTTCAACGATTTACTACTATCCACTTGAAAAATCAGAATAAAACCGATATTGTAAATTTCTAGTTTGGACACTTGAATTTCATTTAGTAAATAATTTGAAAAAAATGTTTTTTAACATATAATTTATGCATATCCATCAATACTTTGTAAAAGTTAAAATGGCCTGAAGCAGGGCGACCCGTGGCGTAGTGTGTAACCCGCTCGCCTTCTACCTCTGGGGACGCCGGTTCAAACCCGGTCCGATCCAAGTAGGATCCGAGGTGGTGGACGGAGTGGAGTTCGCGGCAGGTTTTCTCGGGGTTCTCCCGTTTCCCCTGCCTATCATTCCACCACAACATTCACTCATAATCATTCACACCCATTTCATTTCACAATCACCGCTTCAGGGGAGGCGCGTCAGGAAGGGCATCCGGCGCCATGAGTATTCCCCAGCCAAATCCAAACGAAGCAGCATATCCATCCCCATTCGCCGACCCCACACTAAGTGGGAAAAGGCTTAAGAGAAAGAAGAAGAAAATGGCCTGAAGCAATCGTTCTACTGAACTCTTCAATAAAAATAATTTAATTTGTAATAGAACACCAAATTCTGCTGATACATGCTCACTTCCTAATGGCAGAGTAGTGTCCTCAGTTATCAGCACACCTTGTTAATATTACTGTATATTTATGAACCTTGCTGCTGTGTTTGTTGATATTTGTGACAGCAATTATGACTTTCCAATCAATTTATCGGGTTGTACAATAATACATTGGAATGTCAATTGTCATTGGAAAGTTCACTCTTCCAAAATTTGAAACTGCTTAAGTGGAGAAAAAGCCAAAAAAACTGTTAGAAAATCTAAAAATTAAAGCAAAACACACAGAAGGACAATCAGGTGAAACTAAAATAGCTTTATACAGGAATACTAAAAGTAGACAACAGTTCAGGAGATTTTGGATATGACTTGGAGAGGTATATATCTGGATTGAGGTGATATAAAAAGGAAGTGGTTTGCAGACATCTCATTTTTTCTGTTAGTGTGTGCTAAACAACTTTAGTTGTTGGGCAGGTAAGTAGATATGGACCTGATGCTAGCCTAGAGGTAGTTTTTGTTAAGGAAATGGGAACAAAATAACTTTGGTATGGTAAAGAACATGTTCACTGACTAGCATTATCTGATTTTCCCTGATTCTCATTATCTGAGACAGTTGACAAGTCTGGAATTACTCTTGTCATTGTGTTTGCTTATTTCTGAGGATGATAAGACAAAATAGTCAAAATTCTTCAGATATTGGGGCAATTGACATCCCTTGAGTCTATCAATGCAAAGCGAGCTTTACTCACTGGAGTAAATTATTTAAAACATGAAATTAGGAAGAGAAATAATTACGTTGTCACTTTTTCTTGGTTTGATATCCTCTTATTTTGATGCTTGGAAACTAATGCATGCAATGAAACATTTTGTTGGAACTACTACTTTTCGATTACTGCATGGCAATGCATTAATTCATTTGTTAGTGACATGAAATTAGTAAACACTACCCACTGACATAGTCCTGATCCAAATCATACAGAACATATCATCTGGGATGAGTGAGAGTCCCATTTGATAAAACTTCACTATCCATAACTTCATAGCTACATGATGGTATCTGTGAAAATAGTGGAATATCGCATTGGCTGACCACTGTTTCCTAAATTTATTATTTCCTAAATTCTTATTATCTGAAAAAAATGTGCAAAATATTCCATGGATATTAATAGCAATAGCATCTAACCCATGGAATATGTATCAATAGAAAAGACTTTTAAATATAGCTCATTATTATTATCCATTCAGAACATTCCTTCTTGCTTTCATTGCATAATTTTCTTTATTGAACTGATTGATTACGTTTCTTTCCATTTTTTGCTCCGATATAGAAATACAATTAATTTCTTTGTATTCTCCGGAATTGGATGAAGTGCATTTTTACGTATTCAAATAACTAATTTGTTCAGATTTAATGAGATCTAGTTTAGTATGAGAAATTGTTGTCAATTTTGGGGAACACTGATCTCCTTGAATCAAGTTTATTTATTTTTGCTAGAATCTGTCGGATCTGGAGCTTTCCCTTGCGATTTGCGTAATGATTGCCTTCTCCATTTCATAATAGGAGGTGCATCATCTCTTGCTTTGTTCTTTTTTTGTGAATCTGAAAAGAAAGGATATCCTTTTTATCGAATAAGGCAAAAATATTTTTAAAACAATGTTAATGTCCACAATTGAATTCATTCAACTTTTTATTGGACAAATATTAAGATTACAAAAATCTTGTCGACATATTTTAGGAAAAAATATTTACTGAAAAGTAGTATTTTCACGAGGTATGCAAATGAAGGGTCTTCTCTTCTTAATGATCTATACATAAAGTGAATGAATTGAAATGAGGATATATAATTAGGATAGGAAGTATGAATAGGGGAGGGGGAAATTATTCTAAAATGTAAACTGTCTCTTCATCTAGGTGAAGGAACTATTTACATTTAAATTTATATTGATCATGTCACGGATCTTCACTGCTTCCCACTGATTGAGTTTAACTTTAGCATGGCACCAATGGGACAAGAAAGCAGTGCATATTGGTCTATTTTAGTGAAACCCTCATTGACGAATATGTCACTAGCCGGACTGGTCCCTGGC
Organism: Laupala kohalensis; assembly: GCA_002313205.1. NCBI lineage: Eukaryota > Metazoa > Arthropoda > Insecta > Orthoptera > Trigonidiidae > Laupala > Laupala kohalensis. The sequence goes on along the minus strand of NNCF01131286.1, from coordinate 324,015 downwards.
ATTACTTAATTTCCCCTTATAGTAAGCATGGGTAAGAGATGGATCACATTATTAACATCTTTAACTGGGAAACATGTTGTGATGGAATGCACAAATAGAATCTGTATAGGATCTAAATAATAAAAAATAGATTGTCAAAATGCAGGTACAAACATGATAACGTGGAAGACAATAAACGAATTTATTGTGTAATACTAATACTGAGAGAACAACTAAATTTTTTTCAGATAATGCTCTAAGATAATGCTTGCGATAGCATGTTTTTCTTGCTCGGTCAGCAAGAGAGGATTTAACAGACTGTCTTATCAGTCTGCAGCTAACGTAACTCACCTTTATCTAGTATTGTCAGTCGTCTGGACATTTTCACAGTCGTTTTGGGACTCTGAATTTGAGAAATTCCAATATCTGAGTCTATTGAGATCACTCTTGATCTTCTCTTGTGAAAGCGTCTTGATTCGTTATCTTTGGTGTGTTTTGACAAATTTTCTTTAACCGTTGGAACTGGAAAACAATCACTTTATCACATAGTGTTTGAAATAATGAGAAAGATGCTATTAACATAACATTCAAATATTTTATTATTGTTTTAATGGTGTATTTTGATTGCACAAAAATTTAATATGAAATGCAGCATGTATTGTTTTTGCTGAGTTTATTTGGCTTCATTAGTGACAAGGTGGGCAAACCTTTCTGATTATTCAATCAAAAAGGTTAGAAAATACTGCAAAGGCAGAAGAGTCACAGGAAAAATAAATGGTCACAATTAATTCACATTTTTATAGATTATAACTATTGTTGTAGACTGAACGCTGAATTTTGAACTCTAACCATGGGTTTGAAAGGAGTGGAAAAAGTTTACTCTGGAATAACCCAACATTCATAATTTACACACATGCAGCTATCTCATTAATCACTTCACACACAACATCTATACAAATAAACTGGGACGGATCCAGGGTTTGATTTTGGGAGGGGTTCAAATAGAGATAAATGAGGGTGTTCGGGTCACTCCACCGAAAATTCTTTTAAAAATTAACTTTTTGAAACTGCATTCCTACACATAGAATACTTGATATATTCTTGAATTGTATAAAGGCAAAGTAAGTCATATATTTGTCCAATAAAGTCATCTTACTACACAGAGTTTATCAATTTGTCTTGTTGATTTCATTAGGTATGCTGAGTTTTTCTTTTGAAGTAAAAAAATCTTGTTCCTTATATTATTACTTTTTCTATATCATGAAGCAGGGGGCGCAGAGGGCATATGTTGTCCCCGTTGGATGCGCCTCTGCTAATAAAAGTGGTATGGAAATCAGAAAAAGTTATTAATGAAATTATCTGAAATTTCAAAGGTCTCAAGGATTATTTCACATGAAACTTTGTTTGTTAAGCATTCTGTGTATTTTCTTTCTGTCTGGGTTTTAAAATAATTCATAATTACATACATAGTTGCAAACAATTCTGAAAGCTGTGTGTATTTTTGTATGTTTTCTTCGTAGTATTTAATTTTTGAAATTAACAAAAATGGAAATTTAATATCTCAAAAGTAAAGAGAAATTAGAAACTAACATGAATTTAGGATATTATATAAAAGTCCCAGGCAAATTGAGCTAGTCATTAATATAATAGAATGTATTTAAGTACTAATCAGTACGAATAGTCCAGAACTGATAATTGCTGTTTAGAAATTAGGGAAGGGAAACAGCCGCTGGGCACATACGCGAAACTCTCTGTCACTGTCAACAGATTTTATGACCCAAGTATTGTGAAGTGTGTCCTGTCTACATGACAATGGTTACATTTCTTGGCAACAACGTGTTATTCTTTACAAATGCATTTCTTTGCATTTACATGTTTGGGTATTGAAAAATAAAAAAGTATTTCTTCACTCACCAAAATCTCATTTTTTTTTCAAGACGGATTTGGATCTGGACTTACGGCTTGACGCACGATTCCCTAGAAAATTGAATAAGCACACATCTTTTGAAGAATTTGTCACACTGAATTAGCACCACAATTTGTGGCATATTGAGAAAATAAAGTAAAGTTAGGCAAAAATTTTATGCCATCGTAGACGAGGTAGTACGAGAGTGTCGCGAATGGCTTTAGCCCAGTTGCTTCCTCACCGCGAATAAGAGAGGTATTGTTCGGAGCTGACTTGAAGGTGCGAGGCATTGAGGGAAATTGCAACTGTCTTCTCCACCTACAGTTTGATTGGAGAAAGAACATTTTTTTGTGGGGCTTTACAGCTCGCCGACATCGAGGTCATTAGAGCCCTAAAAAAAGTTACGAGTAGTGACGGATCAATAGAGCTTTAGGGGGCTTTAGTTCCCCCCATTGGACCTGAACTCTTAACAGATCAAATTGGAGTTGATAAATGCCATACTTTGAAAAAGTGTTACCTGATTTCTAATTGTTAGTAGTTATAATTGTTATTAATATAACAATTATTATTATTATTAATACCAGGTTAATGAAATTAATAATACCATATTACCAAAATTATTAATGACATGTTAATACCTTTAATAAATAATTGTTATTAACAATACCATATTGTTAATTATTTATTTGATCCATTTTGTTTAAAGTAATATTCATAAAATGTGTTTTGTAAAACCATAATTTTTAACAAAAATGCTCCCCGGTTACCCCCCTCCCCTTTATTATGGTCAAGATCCGCCACTGGTTACGGGGGAGGAGTCTCGAGACATGAAAGTCTAGGAGCCAATGGCAGCAATGCGACATTGCCGACTCTTCCTCTCGTTGTGGACACGAAAATGTTTAACCCGAGTCAGCAGAATCTTAGTGAATGGATGCTGCTACCTACATCAGCCGCTTCGTAGAACCGGCAGTAATTGATATGCCAACCGTGACGACCATAGGACTTAATCTCTAACACCGCTTCTTGAAGTTAGCTTTTTCGTGGGATTTATCAGACTTATTATGAAGACGCGTTTTCGCTCCGTTGGTTACCTCTCGTTACTATTCACTGTAAGCATGACGATTATATTTCGTCGAAACATTTCCGGTATCATTTTAATTACAAAACTTGTTTCTCGTTTTCTCACAAAATATGGCTCTGTTTGGGCTAGTTGATAGCTTGTGTAATGGCGGGGAACCTCCTTTCCCAGTAATGCACACTGAGACAGATTCGGCTCAAAATTGAAAAATCAACTTTTTTGGGGGGTGTTTGAGCACAATGTATGCGTAGTTGACAAGTTGCCGCAATTCTCTTGCCTAAAAATGTTGATATTGTCAAAATTGGCCACATGAATTCTCGTTTTTCCGTCGTCACGGACAGAGCAATTGTGACTGTGGTGTACTTATTATTCACGAGCTCATTTCACGTCAAGTCTGAGAGTTTCTGTGATTATAATGACCGACAGCGGTGGTCTAGTTGTAGCGTCTTCGCTTCCACGATCCCGCTGAGCGGTAGAGCCCTGCTGGAACTAACTAGATGAGGTTTTCAGCTGGGGCTTCCCTCATCTACTCCAGAGAAATGTCGGTTCCGTACGTTCCCTGGCAACTCAACACCTCTCCTTCCCAATTCCCTTACCTAAGTCCAACGGTTATGTGGAAGAGCAGAGCCTCGTGTCCTTAATTAATTAAATATAATTGTTGCACCTTGCGAGGAAATTCAGAAGTACTGAAAAGTATTGTCCAAGGGCAACATGAATTATGTAAACATAGCTTAGACGGAGAGATAATGAATGCGTTCGTTTTAAGATTAGGTTATCCATCAAACAAATTCTCCTAGACGTACAAAAAATGTGTAGGAAGACGCGAAGTTGAAATCATTTGTTAACTATTATATAATGTCTGTAGAACGGTGAAATCAGCTGGACGTTTTTGCTCCTTTCCTGTGAATTCTCAGTTAACTATATGGAAATGTATTCTCTGATATTTCAGATTATCCTCATATCACCGGATACTTGTACAGGTGCTGCAGGAAACAAACGATAGGTCAGTGATGAAGTACGATGTACATCATCTTGAGTCTAATATATGTTTTGAAGATTTCGTAAGGAAATTATCTAGCAGTTTCGGTACTTTTGTAACAATTATTATAGGATGTGGGGAAGTGTATATCCGGATAAGATGAAAATGAAAAACATGAACATTGGCTAGGTGATCTTCTGTGCCCACAGCTCGTACGCTCATGCAAGGTTTTGGAAAACTCGTCGGATAAGAGCAAAGAAGAAGAACCGCTGACAAACTAACACTTTGCGGCCGAGCTTGTAGTACATGCTGCTTAAATAAAGTTAAAAGAATGTGGACAAGAGAATGTAGTAGTAGCACTAATTGGTAGTGTTCTTACGACTCTGCCACGCGCCAAAAAGCTACCGAACGCATACAGTCGAGTAGTCCGAACTTCAGAAATTTTCATGTGTACCATAGAAGAAATTTTCTCTCTTCTATTAAATGGAAATATATCAAAAGAACTATACTTCGAAAGGAGGCCAGGATCAAAAACGCGGATTTTTGCCTATTATATCAAGAAGTATTTGAAGCAAAAGATCAATGATATATGACAGATATCTCAGTAACAGAAACAGAATACAGTGAGAAATTACAAAGTTTGTTAGGTCTAACTGCAGGTACGATATTGAAAGGCTTGGTAGCAGATGGGATCCAGGTCTTCTCAGGCAGAGAGAGATGACATTCAGTCCTCGTTGGGAAATGGGTTTGGGGTTCAAGTGCTGTTCATTCGCTGTATAGTCAAGAATTTGAACCTTATGATTAGAAAGGTATAGTACAGTGTTGAAAAGAGAAAGATTCAACAACATTGCTCATGTCACAGTAAGATTGTTAGTAGAAACAAACACCCTTGGTTTTATCTGCCAAGAAGTGTCCACAAAATGTTAGTTCACGGAGCAGAAGGTATAAAATAAGCACTCCTTCCAAACGGTATGCTCTCGGAGAAGCACAAGAGGCACGACATACGAACATAACTTGGCATTCAGAGAGGATATCTTACCGTACTATCCCCTCACCAGTCTCAGAAAGCCAGGAAAAGCTCACATCAAGAAACGCTGAGATCTCATTGGTCAAGAAAACCTCACATCCTTCACCCGAAGCAAAAAGTTTACTAATGAATACAAATTTCAGAGAAGAAAATGATAATTGCGAATAAATATTGCAAGATATAGATACTACTTTCCAATTAATTAAGTACCACCTTCAAAGTATTGTTGAAATTAATAAATATCGATTCTCGGTCTTTCATGTGTGATATCAAATAAGTAATGATTTTCCAATATTGAAGGAAAACGCGGATATGAGAATTCCAAGGCTAAAAATGGATTCGAATGTAAGCACTGCTCATTTCTCTTGTCAAAAAGTACGTTTGTAAAGATATAAGTGAATGTTTTCAGCAGCAGCTATTTTTGTCACTCAGGTCACTCTGTGCAGTGGCCGCATTCCTCACGCGTGCCATTAAGTCCGCTCTGAACAATATGTTGACTCTAAACTCAGCCATTTGCACCGGAGATATACACCTACATGTAAAAATATGGAGTGATTGGTTAAATAAAAAAATTCACGGTATACGTTTACTCACATACATAACAATTTATACATTGCGCGTCAAAAGTAGGAGCCCAATTACTTTGTCGCTTCTTAACATCTATGTTTTAAATTGAATCACAGTTAAATTTAAGGTGAGAAATTTATTATCAAGATACTCCATCACTGAAACGTGTATGTGCCACCCCTTTCACGCTGGGTCACCCTTGGACTGAAAAGATGCAAATTTGAAGAAAATCAAGTAAAAATATCACGCTTAAAGAAGTCAGAGAGAGTTAGTCTCATGTATACAGACTCAATAATGTACACTCTAGAAGCTGAGATAAAAATCACTGACATCTGAAAACCCACCCCCACCACATATCCACCCAATTTTTCTGAAGAATGTGTGGTTCAGGTGTTCAAAACTGTTCAGGATGATGTGCTTTTGTCCAACGAACATTATTTACGAGTTTTTTCATCATTGGGAGAAACCCCCGAGCAGACACCCCCTTCAACATTTCTCCCCTTTTGAGAAATTGGCATTTCCTCACGTTTAAGTCGATTACTTCGTGATAAACAGCATAACGTTTGGTGTAATTGGATGTAAGAAGCGCATTTGAATAAAAATTTTAAGTACCCTCACCTAATCGCTACCATTGTGGGGGTGTCTGCCCCCGTTCCCCCTATCACTTACCCGAGTGACCACGACAAAATGTTTTACGTAAATAAGATAGGGAAATGTTAAAAATCTCTCTCACATTTTTTCCATTTTTAATAAAAATTAGATAAAAGTGCCATCTTGCACCCTTAAATTCGAAACATTCTATCTATAGAGCGGATGGTGGTAGCATAGCAACTTCCATGCTGAAAGTCGTCCACAATCTTATTGCAAACGACGTATGTCGCACAGATTTTTTTACCGTTAGGTAAGGGTGTACACCCAAAGAAATTATGCGTCATTCTCACGAATGATCTCTCGAGTCGCAGGGTTTCTTTAAATATGCAACCTTTTCGCATTAGTAAGTGTGACGGGTTTCGTCTCTTTCTGAATCAGGGAACATGACAATAACAACTGCAAATGACACGGAATTTTCACAAAACTATCAGCTCCTTGTCAAGTACACGAAGGCATGCTAGCATACTTAGATACAGTCGTGTGATTATTATATTGCTTTATGTGAATGCCGATATGAGTCAAATTATCAATCTTATGCTCTCCATGCCATAACCATACATAGGTCCGCGGGGCAAAGGACGGGAATACTGTTAATTGCTTGGAATTTCATATTTCGTTCATATATCCGTTTGTAAATTTGTGATTCTGAGTGTTGGAAATTTTATTTTGTTTTAGTTGTTTCTGTATTTACGTAATTTTTTCCGACCAATTCTACTGTTCATAAAAACCAAATATAAAATTAATTTTTATTATTTGAAGTACACATCAGTATTGAGCTTCCAGAAATGACTCCCAAATAACTTAATGTTTGATATTTTTGTCTCGTCCTTGTCATTTCTAAGTAATTTATTCTTTATTCTGTTTAAGAAAGATGTAAGACATTAGTTTTCTTTCTACGTGAATCAAGTTTTAAAATTCGCCGTCTCGCATGACTCAATATAAAAATCTTAGACATTTCTGGATTACGCTTACGTTATGCTATTTATCACGAATTAATCGCGAACAAAAAATTTTAAATCTCATCTCCTGGTGTGGACATTATTGAGTCTATATGCATGAGACTAACTGTATGACTTCTTTAAGCGTGGTATTTTTACTTGATTTTCTCCAAATTTGCATCTTGTCAGTCTAAGGGTGTACAGCGTGAAAGGGGTGGCACAGATGCTTTTCAGTGATGGAGTATCTTGATAATAAATGGAAGCTTCCTCACTCCAAATTTCAATCGGATATATTTTAAAACATGTTATGAAGCGATGAAATAACTGCGCCGCTGATTTCGATGTGCAGAGAATATATGAGAAAACCATCCGTCTTTAGCAGTATTAAGGAAAAATATTCTGGGGTATAGTGCCAAAATTGGCAGTGTTGAAGCTTTCATGTCGGAATAGTAGTAGCCGGCCCTCCATATTAAAATATATATTTTTAAATTCCTTTAGTTTTAAGTATGAATAATGCGTGTTCAGGTTGTATTTTATCTAATTTCGATATATATATATATATATATATATATATATATATATATATATATATATATATATATATATATATATANTTAACGCCAAAGCAGTGCGGGAGCATCTCTCCCAAGCGATCTCGCTCCAATATATCCCAGACAAAATTACTCATACTCGTGAAGAAGGTGATGAAATAATTTAATAAGACACAGCACCATCTTTTGTCATATTAACTCTACTCACGAGGTCATTCAAAATATTTCAATTGGAATGTTATAGTAGACGTTAATAATGACAAATGGAACAAAAAATCATACAACCTGAAGCGCACTGTTTTTCGTAGAAGTTGACAATATATTTTCTATTCGGTTTTTTGAATAGTCATATGCATAAATGATAATTTACACTGTCCCTCTTTTTCTACCGACAATTTAAAATGTCACGATTAAAAACTTTTTCTTACCCTTCCACTAGAAAGTAAAGTACGGTAATAATTCATTAATAAATATTCTTGTCTTTAAATCCTTCTAATTCCCAGCGAAACTATATGGATGGGAACATTTGAAAGTTACACGAAGACAGATTTGAAAAAAAAAATTGGAATATTTGCTGAAAAGTTCGTGTTTACATTGATATATGGCAGACACTACTCACTTTCACTCGTTCTACTACTTCCTCTTTTCTCTCGTGTCGAAGATTGCCATTTCGTTGTTCGTGGTGAGGATCCATCTACTTTAGCTCCCGGTACTTTGTCATCAGTTTTAGAAGGTTGATGTTTTTTCAGTTTATTTTTTTTCTCTTCGGATTTTCGATGTTTATCCTCCCCTGAGGGTGTATTTACTGCTGGATCCAAGGTTGATTTTGAGGGCATAGAGGTTGGTCGTGCTTGTGCATCCACACTGGCGTCTTTGCTATGATCACTCGTTCTGCTCCTATCACTAAGTTTCGGTGCAGCTGTACCTTGCCCCTTCGATGTATTACTAGGTACAACACTGGGGCTTCTCCCTGACATAGGCACTGAAGATTTTTCTTGAGGTCGTCTCAGAGAATCCCTGAATGATTCATCTTTTCCCATGTCCATCGACGTAAATCCGGCTACTTTCATGGAATCTTGTCCTTAAAAAGAGAATAGATTAAAAAGATTAGTGAAAAGTATAAGTTAACCTTAGGTCCAATGACACCCAATGGAGATGGAACCTAGATCCAGAAGCTCTCCGGGGTCATTTCATCACCCATTTAAGGTACTATTTGATTGTATGTAGTCCTTTCATGGTTCTGTTCGTAGTTAAGTGGTTGGAGAGTGAAAGAACAAGTGATCGGTCTATTACAAAGCAAATAGTATGTGTACAGTTTTCTGAGGGTCACTCATCAAGGCACATTTCAACCTGAATGTTCATGATTGAAGTTGAAAAACAGCATTTTATTGTCAAAATTTAATGATAAATTATGCGGCATTTTATTGTCATAGTTTAATGCCGTATGATTTATAATTTTTTGAAACTGTTGTCATTATCCCACAATTACCATCTATTAATATGCAAAAGAGGAAAAAATAAGTTATCAGAAAGTACCCGAAATTGTTTACGTTTAAAAGGAAGAATTAAGTTTCTGAGTGTGACAGCTGTCAAAGCTGATCAATGCTATCAAATTATACCTCGATTTTCGTTGTAGTAGTTGATCGTCGGTTTCTGTTTTCGTCAACTTTCTCGCTAATTTTTTTTGTCTGTTTTCGACGTATGTTGTGTCTTGTGTGTTGTGTCACCCACGAGACTTCGCTGCTAGTTTTTTAAACTAAATGCGCTAGAGACGCTATATGAATAAGTTACTTGAGGAAGAGGCGGGGGAGAGTGTGCTTTCTTTAGAGATTAAGGACATATTCTCCTTCTGGAGAAAATTCACCCAGACAAAGCTGTTTCTCGTCGTACCCAATTGTAGGCAAATACTAATGTACAATTCCTTCTAGGTCCTTCTAGTCGCCACATACCTCTTAGGACACCTTTCAGGTGCGATATGAGTTCACTGACTTTGTCCAGTAAAATCGTCGTAAAAATAGGGGGCTTACCTTGCATCAAATAGGGCAGTTCTGATTTTTTGATGTGTTATATCTGATGGATGGCTGATGATAATTCTAAGTATTCGACCTCGACAGACATCCGGATTATTGTGAAATTCAATATGACAATCGTGACCCCGAAGGACCAATTTTACGATATAAGAGTCTCTGTATTGTTTGAAAGTAAATTAAATTTACAACAAAAGGAGATCAATGTTGTGTCTGTAGGTCTAATGCTTTCCGAGTTGCAGCTGTTCAAATTAAAAAAAAAAAATCGAAAATAAGCAGCGCGTGAACTGCGGACGACAGCGGCCTTGGCACAGTGTAGACTCGGCGGAATTACTGTACATAACGAGCAACATCAAGAGCTTGCGGGGGAAATCGCTGGACAGCGGACGGCAGGCATTTATTGTATCCTAATCCAACCCTCCTTCATAGCTTGGAGCCTAGAGGATCTCGGCTATATTTCCTAGACATCAACCCTCCCTCATAGCTTGGGGCCTTGTGAGTGCTCAGTTTTGATCCCACCTCCCTTTTTTACGCTACACTTGATGCCCATCCGCCAAATAACGAAACCCTCGCTGCATGCCTGCCACGGTCGCTGCCGCTGCTCGCGGCCTCTATGTAAGTTAGCAAGAGGAATAAACCGAATGATTGCCCTGACTGTGTGGTTGGACTACGTGAGACTCCCTCTCTCCTCAACGTTTGGCCTTTAGATTCAGTCGTGGGAATGTTCCCCGAAACTCTCCACGACAAGAAGATGATTTGTAAATTCTTTACATTAGACTTCCATATTAATTTCGTATTAATTTAAATAATTTCATATAAGTATATTAACTTAGTATAACCTAATTTATTCAAAACGTATATTTAAAATTTATTAATCTCGTATTGTTTTAGTAAACTATATTAATTCTGTATAAAATGTGTGTAGTATGTCATTTCAAGATTGGACTTGCATTGTTTCATATTTTTTAATTTTATTGTAATATTTGTAAATCGGAAAATTGCTATTGAAGCTTATCTATATGGGACGATACGAGGTAGGAGGTGGGTAGTAGGGTTACTGTTAGTAGGTGGGCCGGTTAGCTAGGTTTACCAACAACGTGACCCACGTGGAGGTGTTAGTGGGAGTAGTTAGTAATAGCAAGAGTTAGAAATACTAGGAGTAGTAGGAGATGTATAGAAGGAGGAGGGTTTTTCCTTTTCAATTGTCACAGCTGTATATCAACTGGGACATTGAAGTGAAAATCTACAATCTTTTTCTGGAACCGATGGAAATATATGACTGTCGGGAATTGAAATCGGGTGAGTTATGGTGGAACAATTAGGTACTCGTTAGAGATAAATGTATGAGAAATGTTTTTATGCAGTGCTCGTGTTATATTTAGATTCCGTAATAACAAAATTTTGGTATGTTTCTAGCAATGGCAAACAATTTTGCGATGATGCCATTTCTGGACATTGATTTTTTTGTGACTCATTCAAAGCGATCATAATCTAGATAATTCATAAATATCTTACCCATTTTTTTTTCCTCTTCTCCCTCTTCTGGTGGTTCCGAAATCTTTAACCGTGAAGGACTTAGGATAGGTGGCAAAGAATCATGTTCAGCATTTTGAGACTCCAATGAAGTAACAACTTCTTCTTCTTTTGGAGGCAAAGAACGTTTGTCCACCAGAAAATGCTTTATTAGAATATTACTGATGTTCCCTCTATCTGGTATATCATAATTTTTAGTTAACTCGGTTATAATATCATCGGCCCCACGAAACATTTCTTCTTCAGACCTATCTGCGTCAATCTGTGTAAAATACGTAAGGAGTAAATAAAAGCATTCTCTTGCATTGGATTCTTTCATAAATGTACTTTGCTGTAATTTCTCAGTTTTGTCCATTTGCCACTTGTGAAGCATCTGACAAAAATTGAACTTTTCTACTTCCTTTGTGAATATATCACAGAACACCTGTACAATGTAATACAACCGATCAAGAGGAGGGAAAAAACATTTTTTAAGTTATCGATTTAAATTTATTTACTTTATGTAACAGTTTACCAAAAAGTCAATAAAATAATTTATTAGTTGGTTATGGTACTTAAAAGTTATGATAGTGAACTTTTTTATCCGTTTTTTTTTTTACTTTCTAATGCGAACTATGCTGAAACAATATAGACGTTGTCAACTATTGGGAACATAGGGTCAGACTCATATTCAGCATCATCTTTGAATCTGCTATTTGATCATTGTTGTGGACTTTATTTACCTTTACACTAATGACAAAATAGACATTAAATTGTGAATAATTGTTGTAAAGAGCTATAAGTTTATTCACTTCAATTATTAGTATTATCCAATTATTAAATATTAAATGAAAATGAAAATAGTTTCATTACGTTATATGTAATCACTTTGCCCTTCCTATTATTTTCAAAGGATCAGAAAAAATTGCGAAGCCCCTTCTCATCCCCCTCCTGACGCCCATGAATGAAGAAATGAATTGACTGGAGCACGACGTAGTGTAGCGTAATAAATTCAGCACAAAAATATGAGCAAACCGTTCGCAAACTTTAGGTTGAGGAGGGAAGATAAAATGGTGGTGACGCTTTAACCTCGCATATAATATCCGCAATATTACTTGTTGAGTATCGTTCAAAAAGTAAAGAATGATTTGGGAACTAGTAACAAGGCAGAAAAGTTATTACAAAACTTCATTTACAATGTTACAGGACCTTATCCTACTTTTCAATGTTGTCGCCACACCGGTCGAGACCTTATTGTTACGAGGAGTCTCCATACCGCTGTTGTGCTCTTCTGCCGTCTACGGTCTTAATCAATGTGGAATTTATGCCTAGAAGTGGACCAATGAACTCAACAGCCTATTGTGAGACACTGCAACGACTTGGACGTGCCATCCAAAACAAGAGATGTGGAAGGTTATCTGAAAAGATGTTTCTGATCCACGTCAACGCCCAGCCTAATACATCTACAGAAACATAGTAGTCTGCGATGTTTGAAGCGGGAAATTTTTGAACCTCCCCTTAATAGTTCTACCACTATTAACGTCCATTATATATCAAAATAAATAAATAATTTAAGACTTACGACCTTATGAGAGACGAATACCATTTATTTAGTGCTTTGAATAACGAATAAAACAAGGGTACAAGCGGAATTGAGAAACTCTTCCCTCGTTACAAGCGCCTCGAGTATATTGGCGACTACTTTGAGAAATTGTCCCTTAACATTGTAAATAAAGTTTTCTTATGATATCTCAATTGTTTATAACTTGTGCCTAATCGTCCTTTACTTTCTGGACGACATACTAAATTTGATTCAAACTCAATATCTCCCAGAACTCCAGAACTATTATCTGTATTCATAATTAAGACACTCGTAATACTTACCCGTACGACAATTATAAATGTATATGAACAAATAGAGAGATATAACATGCGAATGAATGAAACATTGAATTAATTGCTGAATTGTATTACTAGTGAATTGAATGATAGTTGTAAGTATCGTACTATTTTACTAGCACATTCTTCATAAGGGACGCATTACCTACTTTATTAATAATTTTTTCATCATAAGAAAATTACCACATGCAGTATTTTGACATAGCGTTCCATCACGCTGGATGCAAAGTTATGGAAGTCATTCAGCTGAGTGTCAATCCTCTCAGGCTGCAAAACGACATCATGCACGGCAACGGGGCGGAAAAACATTTCAGTCCCTGCTTGAGACGAAACCTTTGCTTCTTTAGTTTCATTATCACGCCGCTTGTAGCGCTTCATCATAGTTCTGTTGCTCGCTTTTAAATACAATATGGCCGTCACTTTGCAGATCTGAAATTATAAAAAGACCCAGACATAGTTTCAGGGTTACCTAGACATAATATATTAAAATAATCAAAAGCAAAATTAAATTGAGTTCATGATCGCTGTGTTATGCCCAATGATGTATCCCCACTTAGCAGATCGGTAACGACGTCGGCGAGACAGACAATGCGGGCCCAACCGCCAGTTTTGGCCTCGGACCGATTGACTTGCCGATCCGTTCCCGAGCAGTGGCGGTAAGTGGGGATAAGGAAACAGGCAAGGCTAAACCTATTGATATAATGTGGATGTACCTTAATATATTAAAACAACTCGTAAACCTTCCTAATGTGTTCAAGATAACGTTTCTTTCCTCTAAACTCAAGTAATAAATTTTCGTTGTAATGGGAGGTGAGAACATCGTCCACATGAAAATGAGGACGAGCCGAGAATCGAACCCGGATTTTGCCATTATCTCAGAAGTGTCAACCACAACACCACCCATTCGTCTTCCACAAATGAGAACCCTTTACCCCCAGGTTTTGCATTATGTATAATGAGAGGTCTTTGCTATATATGACTTTCGGAGTTCCTGGGCACAACTTTGATCATTTAAAAGGTTTGCTAATGATTTATAACACACTCACGGTTTCAAGAGATGCGTGTTTATGATGCTTTTTTAACTGAGTAGACGCCTTCAGAAACGCAAATACATTTTTCACTAATCGGGAACTTTATCTACGTAAACACATTTAAATTTGACACATGAGTATCGTAAATATATCATGAAGTTGCCCTCTAAATTAAGACCTGATTGAAAAACGAGGAAAGGGGAATGAGATAATTGTGTTTTTGGGATTGCTTTATTCAAACACTTATGACTTAATTAGATCTTTCTCGGGGCTGTTTTGTAATAATCTATGAAAAATTAGTATTATAAATCCATATTCGTATGTATCCGTTCAGTTATTACCCATTTTATTTTATTAACATCTATTTAGTTCGATCAGTATGGATAAAAAATCGTTAAGACCGTTGGTTCATCGTTATGTTTAAAAACTGATTTATTTCTTGGTACTTACCTTTTCTTCAAATAATTTGCTTTGATCTAAACTCGTTGGAAAGTTATCTAATACAAATCCTTTCGTTACTTTCACGTGTCGTGGCATTATTTCCCTCAATAATTTAACCAGAATATCCTGGAAGAAACCAAAGGATTTTGAGATCGTTAATTTATAAGAGCTGTTGGGCACAAGAATGAGGAACAGCGTAAGTCAATTTTTGGGGACACGAGATTGATCATATTCCCTGGCCTTAACTTTTAGTCATATGACTCAGAGACAGTACGTTTCTCTAACTACAGGCATACTACCAGAAATTACAATTTACCAGTTTGTCCTCTTGTTTCGTCTATTTTTAACGGGAATGTTGCAGAAAATCTTCTGTTTCTGATAATAATCATTATCCAATATTTATTTCCTCTGCATTGCAGAGCTCCGAAGGGTGTATAGAGCTATCATCTTACCTTTGATATCTTCTATTTTGGTGGTATTAAGACAGTTCTATTTTCAGTATTAAGACTGTTTATGGGGCCCGTGGCGTTAGTTTTTTAAGCCCACCCTCTCCATATTAACGCACATACACATACAAACGAGTTTGCATGCCCACAAGTACACATCCACCAAACCAATGTATTTTTAGCAAAGTGACATTACAGTTGAATTTCACATTAACCTACAGTATCGTTTGATTTATTGTTAAAACATTTTATAGTGTATTAACATCCAAAGTGTACCCCAGGATAAAGCACCCCGAGCCGAATGACTTTGTTCCTTCTTTTCTATATAGATACCCATAACATTATATTATTTTAACCCCTATGCGTTATTTCGCGTTTCCTACCCTACAAAACAGATTTTTTAGGATTTTCTTTTCTTTTCTGAAATTTGAATAAAAAATAGCTACCGAAACAAACCCCTCTATTGTACAATCCCTTGAATCTAATCTACAAAAAAATGTAAATCTATCATATTGTTTATGTCTGAAAATTCCCATAAATGTATGAAAAATTTCATGGGTATATTTTGTCAACACAAAAAAGATAAAGATGTTTAGGTTTTTGTGTTATTGGGATCGATATGAAATGAACTCAAAGCTTAGTGATTATAAATCCCAAGTTTCGTCGAGGTTCATTGGTTTCTAAAAGAGGGAATAATTAATACGTTGAAACGTGTTTTCTTCCTGTTTAACATTTGCACGTGGAACTCTCTTGTACATCCGCGATTTTCCAATATTTGTAGCCTTAAGACTTTCATAAAATTGTTCCACGTGTTTTTGGAGATAAGATGGATTCCTTACTGATTCTTCAAATGTAGGGTTAATCTAAAAGACTTATAAATAAACAAACGAACACATATTTTTAATTTAGCGATCTGGCAAAGCCGCATTTCTCAAACTTTTAAACTGATTCAAATCCGACAAAATTTAAAAACTAAAACCATTTTAATCGATCATCTAATTTCGGGATCTGCCAAAAATTATTGTTCGGTAGCCAGCGTTTCTAGAAGGATGTAATGCAAGGTGTAGTTTTGACTCAAGAATTGTGTGTAGAATTCCCGTAAAATAGTTTGTATGATGTGTTTGAGCGGAATCAATTTTAATAGATGTTTCTCGTGATGGAGTGAAGGATTTGATTTGAGCTTACTGTTTCAGCTCTAGTCGCTACAGTTGCTACGCACCTAGTTATATCTATTCCAGATCTCATATGGTCGTTGAAGTTGTTTCGCAGGTAATCGGTACGCATATTCGTCTTTGCACGAGAACGGTTGCCTGGATTTTCTACCAGGAAGTCTAAGACGAGTTGCCGAACAACTCTTCTTAATCTGTTAACTGTATCTTGTTTTCGTTAGAAATTTAAAATTACATTATTGTCCCAAGAAATAATCAATAAAAGAAAATTTACACAAATTCCCGGTCCGCAATGATGAAATGGTAGTTTGGCAGTCTTATGATACGACGTTCCACACTCCAGGTCCCGATGCTTCCAAAACACAAATATAAAGTGCTGGGGATGCTGCTACATGTAAATTCTCCTGTGGAAATGTGAACGATGGACAACCCAGAAAATACTCACTATAATGTATTAAAAAGATAGATATCAACAGTTCGAAATATCATGTACTAAAAACAAAGTACTTCAGCATTGTCTTTCAGAAACAAAGTCACTTACCCGCGGAGTTCCCCAAGATTCAATTCTCGGCCCTATACTCTTTTTGTTGTATGTCAACATGTCATGTCCACATCAGATTGAAAAATGGTTCTTTTTGCTGATGATACTAATTTAATATGTAAACTCGCCAACGCTCTAACCTCTTTTGTCTATCCTCTCAGCTTGCAAATCCATGTCTCATTGTAAACACTGACAAAACAGTGTCTATTTCATTTCACAATAGTATCACAAAATCTTTACCCCAGGTTTCTCTTTCGTTAAACGGAATACAATTAAAAACTGTTACTAATTCTTAGGTCCCCATATTCAAACTGGAAATGGAATTGTCACGTTGGCAATCTTAATTACAAATTAAGTAAATTGTGTTACGCATTACGAATCTTAGTTAATATGATTATTTCATATATTTCCCGTTGCGTATATTTCGCAAAGGTTTACACCCATTTACGATACGCGATTATCTTCTGGGGCAATTCTTGTCAGAGCGTCCAAACTTTCAAAATTCAAAAGAGGATAATTGTTTGGATAATTTCTAAATCTCACCCCCGAAACTCTTGTAAACCTTTATTTAAGGAATTTAATATTTTAACACTGTCTTGCATTTATATTTGTGAAAAAAATCGTGTTTGTTGAGACCGAAACGCTTCCCTTGTTTCATTCAAAGCAGTCTTGTTCACGAACACGGTACTCGCAATAGGTATAATATTCATCGTCCTAAAGTATAAACCGATCTTGGTCAAAAAGTGCCATATCATTCGGTTATTGTTTTATATAATTCCCTCAACAAAAATATAAAAGACATTATTAAATTGAATCTCTTCAATTCCGCGATTAAATGTTACCTATTGCACCAGTGCTTCTAGAACGTGAAACAATTTATTGATTGCAATCAAACTTAAAGTCGTCTTGTACTTTATCATGTCATTGCCGTAGTTCTTTAAAAATATCTGATAACAATTTCAAAACTATTTTCCTGTATTTTTGTGAGGTGTCTTATTATTCATATAAGTTTAGATCATATGTACACAACCTTGGCACGGTTGTGTACATTAATTATGTAACCCGGGTTTTTCTCCGGTTTACCTTGGTTAGCGGGTTTTTACACAGATTCGCTAGGCTCTTGCCTAGGGGCGGCATCTGTTGAAATAATAAATCTCGAATTCAGTGTAATTTAATAGTTACGGTTTATCAGCAATACTTTGCGAATAATCTGTAGTTTGGTACGACCTTGTGAAATTACTTTCTTGTGTTTTATTAAATACAAATTTGTTGGTATTATGTTAATATTATAACACGTACGGAACTATTTATATATTTAGAAGTGTGTTGAAATGTTAAAACCGTCTATGTCTTAGGGCCCTTGATCGGAATTGATGGGAAGGTCCCTTGTTTGCTTCCTGAGTAAATTAGTTTTTTGTCCTTCCCGTGGTCATACACAATTTATAACAGCTTTATTGACACTAAAGTTTACCATTTAATCTATGAGTATACAAGATGATACGAATATCAATGTCTANATTGACACTAAAGTTTACCATTTAATCTATGAGTATACAAAATGATACGAATATCAATGTCTAATTTCTGTTGAGTGATTAATGTTGTACCTTATTGAAAAAAACTTCAATATACCGATTTTCGCTTAAATTAACATATTATCGATACTTCTTAATGTAAGGAAATATATAAGGACACTAAATTCTGGAATGATTATAATATTTAAATGAATAAGGAAGCGTGTAAGTTTTTCCAAGTTTGAATCAGCCGAAAAGTATTAAATCACTTTGTGATGATATGTAACTACTTAAATACTTTCCTTATTAAGTAGTTCTGCCTACAGAATTAAATCTCTTGCAAGTCTAACAATTGTTTTAATGAGTGCAAGTATAAATGCTGATATCCATTTTAGTTTTTGAAACACATTTTACTAGCTATTTAAGCAACTTGTTGACTATTTAATATTTGTATTAAATACATCGCCTCTTATGAGAAAATAATTCATTTTCAAAATAAATTAGTTCTGAATATTTTAATGTATTATTTTTTTAAATTATCTTCAAGAACCTGCATTAATTTTTCGAATATTTATATTTCGAGATCACTGGACATTCTTATTTTTGTTCGCCGTTTTCCTCATACCAACCATTACTAACTATGTCCTTGGCATACAGGTTAATTGCAGACCATGCTACTTACGAACGAAACGAGTTCATAATACAATAGAACCCCTTTTAACCGGTCTGGTCGGAACCGAGATCCGATTAATCCGAGGTTTGGCCGATTAATCCGAGGTTCCCGTGAAAAATCTATTTTCGTTCAAAAAGAGTCAACAATTTCATCAGATTATCATGAATAAACATGCCAATGAGACGTCCGTCATTGTAACTCTATTTATTGTACAGTATGTACACACATACATACATAAACGAACACGAAAAAATATACCTATGTACGTATTGATTCATAGAAAAACAGACTCGGGAGCAATATAGGAACCAAACTGGCAAACTCCTTCCCCCTCTTCTACCCAGTACTACACCAACACGTCGCACACCTAACGTCGCGTCACCCCGTTTTACTTTCCAGCAAAGGCCCGTCAAACAATATTTGAGTCACAACTTGCCAGCAATTATATGCTGATAGAGCGAAAAACATATTCGACCACGCGAAAGGCCGGTAAATCTGCGGACCGCTTGATCCGCGACCGGTTAATAGATACTGTACTGTACTTTCTTCAATAAAATGTTAGTTGCAAAATCGATTGTCGTTACTAGTTACAATTATTTATAAAATTAACATACAAATTTACATGTAAAAATAATTGTATTTTTGAATGATTGTACTAACATTACCCGGTAGAAACAAACTCTCACAAGTAATTGGATAGAAGAGTAGAACTTACATGCGGTAGACGCTCATGTCTGTTCAGTCTGGCCATGATATCGACTCCTCTTGCACTCTGACGAAGAGCTTCAAAGCGGAGAACATTATCGCAATCAATGTGTTGCAGCTGATATTTCTCTCCAATCTTTGCGCTCAAGACAGTCTTTCCTGAACAACGTCCGCCTGGACGTCGCAATTTCTGTCAAATCTGATACCTTTAAAGCTGGTGTAAGGCAGACTTACATTTTTAATGTGATCTTAATAATTATAGAATAATTAATAGCCATATTAACGATTTTTTAACTTTATTTTGAGAAAACAAAGAAACATTTGTACCTCAGACAAAGCTAAGTTGAGGCAGCTGAGTCAGTCCGCTTGCGACCAAAAGTTAGAGGTCACGGAGATGACGCTCGCTGTCCATACACTGAGCGTGAATACAGCGGGATCATATCCGTGATCGAACCTTTGGCCGCAAGCGGGCTGACTCGGTTGCCTCAACTTAACTTTGCATGGGATATAGTGAGCACAATATAGCGTTATGTTCCTCCAATCATAGAATTACATCATGTTGCAATATCATAGGTTCATGCAAGGCTAATTACTTGCATTAATCTCAAATTATAGAATGCGGTAGCTTTTAGGGAACTATAAATTGTTCTGATGATTTCGGGGGAGTCTCCAGGTAATCGTCACAGACCTTTTTCCCTGCACTTTTTGACTGATACTCTGAGGTGTACTTTAGGTCATCTTGATTATCCCAAAATTAATGAAATTACTTGACTTGGCTCAATTTTCTTCAACTTTCAATGAAGTCTGGAGCAATCTTCGTCACGTTCAAAATGTCTGCCAAATTTTCGTTAGAAATATTCCCTGAGTTCCCCCGTCTAATAAACTGAAAGCAAAATGTAATTAATACCTACATAATTTTTAAGTCGTTATGAGCATAATTAATCACCATATAGCGATTCAATACGCAATCACGTTTTTCTAACCATAAGAGTGATTTTACACGGGATACATGTTTTTTTATTAGTATTTTGATCTTTGGCTTGTTACGGCTGTCCACAGGACCCTTCCAGATCGAGTAACTTTTAACTTCATTCACTGTTGCCGATTTACGATCGACCCAATACAGGAAGAGTTAATTATGAAGGATTTTGGTTACTGCTTTTTATTCATGAGTTGATGAAAAATGCAGTGAAAGCACGGGGAACATCAGAGACGTCTACTGTCATAGTACATTACACGTAATCGAGTTGGCGTTAGTATAGAAAGTACCCTCAAAACACACATGAATAATTTATATACCACAAATTATTTCTACGGATTTATAATTCGCTAAACGAATATACCCAACACTTGTATCGCTAATTTTAATAAATTAATGAAAATCGCTTCTCTTTATTTGGACGAAAAACTGTATAACGAGTTTAATTCTGACGTTTTATAATCATTTACCACTGAGAAAGCAGCAGTTCATAACTTTTTTACATACAACATATTTTTGTTCATAAAAAACTAATGTGTACTAGACACCCCCAACAAAATGTTTAATTTTTCTTTGTTTATTCCCGGAACGGGGTGAATTCTATTTGTGGTATCTTATATAGGCGGCGGAAACCCTGCTCACGATAAGCTCAGAATCATATTTGACACATTTAACACCCACTTCCTTGACAATTTTTGCCCGCTGTTTCGTCTCTACGTCACGGAGGTGGAATCTTAGTTGCCATATACTATGTAAAATCATTTTTCATTTATTCATAAATAAAAATCAGTTTCTCGTTCTGTATAATAATATGACGAATAAACATTAAAAGGGTGTCACGATTATCCGTGTAGAGCCTAGAAATCCAACAAATTTGGATTCGTTCGTCCATATGGCCGAACTCGGGCAAGTTTATCGGGTACAGTGAACCCGCGTCAGTGCCTCCTCCTCACGTAGATAGGTCGGCCGTAATCAGTAATTAACTTCAGTACGGTTACACGGCCGAGTTCCATGTCGACCTACGCTCATAACGATCCTTTCCAATTGTTCCATTAACCAGGTGTAACAAATACGAGTGCAATTCTAAGAAATCCCATTATTCTGATATAACGTGATGATATTTGAGAATTTCTAAAAAAAGACTTATTTTGAAAATCATTTTTATTACTTTCATCAAGAATTTATGACTTATTTTGGTAACAAAGGGCCATGATGCTTTCAAACTCAAATTTCTAAAGAAATCTTAATTAGTTTGTTTACGCTCTGATACTAAGAAGGTGGCAGGAATAGTTAAGCTGGCATAATCTGTCACAATCATGTTCCTCAATAACTAGAACAACGAATTTTCGTGAAATGAAGCATTACGGTATTGCTACAATAAAACCCTCCACTCTCAACAAAAAGCAGCGAAAACGATTTCGCTGAGAATTTCGCTTTAATGTAAAATTTAAATTCATTAATGGAATCTTTTTATCACCATGCTCCATCTCAAACCCTCTGAGCGAGGTATATCCCTAATGTATATGCAGGAAGTTCACTTTAATTATAGAAAATAAAAAAAGTTATTTTAAAATAAAACTTATCATTTTCACATTCAATTAGGATGTTTTGACCAACTGTTTTAACCCTGCCTCTCCAAATTAAATTAATCATATTTATTTCATAATCTCGTTATAACTTACCAAACACCCAAATCACTGGTAAGTTGGCATCTCGTATTATTACTCTTCCTCTATCAAGATCCTGAAATTATGGGATTAAGATCATGACAAATAACACAACATAAATAAATATTCTATTCTAATAATTGAAGCTTTAATGTTTGTTCAATGAACCANTATTCTATTCTAATAATTGAAGCTTTAATGTTTGTTCAATGAACCATGAGAATTCCGTAGACTTTTAGCATAAAAATATTCTGTATTCGACAAGATCCAGTAGATTCGAGAGAACTCAATGGAGTCTTCGAGTTAAAACTCTCAAAACTTCTACGCTGGTTTCCTTTTTATCACATTAAGTAAAAATCTTAGATTCTAGAATGAAAGAAAATTCTGCAATAAAATATCGCCTAAAGACTATATTTTTCTGATTTATATTTAATGGTGAAATCTTTTTTAATATCAGAAATTACTGATATCGTTACTGAATAATCAAGTTCACTAGATTGCATTTTGATTTTTAAGGAACACGCAAAAAATGCTTAATTATTTCAAATATCTATTGTCCTGATTTTTTTTATGATTTAGTTGGAATTTGTTTCAATGTATTCAGTTTAGATTTTCATTCGTCAACGCATAAGATATCAAAAGAAAGTTATGAACAAGAACAACTTATAATATAGATTCTTAGCTGATTCTTTTAAATAATTTTTTCTATTTTTTAAATTAATTCTCGACCAAAGAAGCGAAAATAGATGCGGAATAAATTCACGAACTCGAACAAAAGTTTTCGTCATACACATTCTAATATGTCCAACCATTTTTTACAGAGCAGGTAAATACTCACTGTTGGGGATTCATTTCCTCTACAGCAATTCAATTTGCGCACCATTTTAACGATGTATTAAAAAAAATATTTTTATTGTATGATTAAAAAATAAATATGTCATATTCGGGACTTGATATTAATAAATAGATAGTTATAGAGGTCTTAGAATTTCCAAGACCTATTATATCACATTTGGTAAATCAAACCAAGACCTACTTGATCATACTAGTAATTAACATTCATATAAGACCACATATCACTAATACCAAGGATAGCGCGCCCACTCTTTGGGGATGTCCTTGCCGCTTTCGCGAGGAGGAAATTGAACCACATAATGGGAGAGTTTGATTCTAGAGTCATCACAGACTAAATAGACACACACACACACAGATATATATTATAAAGTAAGCATGAACGTAACCTGGTCAAGACATAAAAAAATCAAAACAAAAAGGTATGTATGTTCTAAATGAAATCCAAAGAACTACTGGTACCATCCCTGACATCGATCCTAGGATTGTAGTAACAATGTACACATCACTATTCGTACCTGCAGTACCGTATGGAGCTGAAATATGGGGTGCTGGGGATTGCGCATCACTTAATTCGCTTCAAAATAAATTCTTGAAAAATACTCTTGGCGTACTTCCGAGTACAGCTAACTGTGATACTCTTTGGGAATTCGGAGTTTTACCGTTAGAAGTAAAAATTAAGATGAGGGCAATTAAATATTGGGTTCCAATAAGAAATGGGGAAAGGAACAACAATTTATCCGATTGCTACGAGTTAACGTGTAACGATGGGTGGGGTCAAAAAATTAGAAATATAATCGAAACTTCCAGTCTAGGACAATTGTGGCGGACAGCTCCGGCGAGATCTGATTATGAATTAACTACTCAGAGACTTGAAGACATAGAGAAACAAAACATTACGACTGAGAGACAGGAAAAGAGGTCACTAATCGTGCAGAATATTGTGGCAGGAAACTGGGGGCGAAAACCGTACATAGATAAATAAATCAAGGTAGCAAGAGCAGGTTACGCTTGGTTTCGACTTGGGGGATGTAAATTAAGTAAATTGAGGGGGGATCAAGATTCGCAATGCCCTTTATGCACAGAACACGAAGATTAGGTCCACATTCTGCTAAATTGCGTTAACACTGAAATAGATAGAAAAAAGTGGCTTCTTTTAGGGGGGGTAGTACTTAGACACTCTTCTTATCGCTGAATCTTTATGACCGTCCTCCGAACAGCAAAATACGAAACCCTGCGCCCTTCACAGCGGTCGCTTTGCCTCGCAGCTGCGTAGCAGAAATCGCCGTTACGATTCCTCTCGCTTACGAAATATTTTGCTTGTCATAGTTCTCATTACTCTAATTAAGAATTANATATATATTTTCTAACGACCCGGATTCGTTAGAGGATATTATGGTTTTATTCAGAAATATGTGCGAGTAATAATGGCTTTAATAGAAACCAAAAAACCAAATAATACCGATTTGAATGAGCGCCAAGAAAAGCGCGTTCTGCGAGTTATAGGACACAGACGAAAAACTTTTGAAATCTGATTGTAAGAACTAAGAAAATGTGAATACACCTTATGAAGTTAGCGACGCAAAACCGGCGACGAGACGATTGATTGGCGGAATGCACCGTGCATGAATTTTAGGAAGAGTGGGGATTAGTACTGAGAAGGTGGAAACACGACAGGTATCTGTCTCATTATTACGCGGGTCATCGGAAGAGACGGTTGACTTTGAGTCTTACGCGGATCATTGCAGGTGAGAATCCAGTCTCAATCGTACGCGAATTATCGAGAGGGGACGAGTCGGTCCGAATTTCACGTAAATCACCATAACGTTGATTTTGAGTTCGATAATTTCGAGAGGGCGTAAAAACGCAGTTAACAAGATTCAAATTTTGTGGTATTTATCACAGTCGAATTTATTAATGAACGGCCGAGTAAAACGCAAGTTGAACGCGTAAGAAATATTTTGTCGAGGGCTCCAAGTGAAGCCAGTTATGCATTGGAAAAGTTTTCCGAATTACGAATCGGACGAATACGAAAACGGTCGCACGTCGGTGACTGAAAGAATTTGCCGCAAAGCCGATCGAGAACGAAGGAGCGCTTGGAAAGCCGCGTTGTAAGCAGTCGTCGAGTCAAGGTCACTGTAAGAGCCTGGTAGCAGCAGTAGCAGCCTGTGTTGGGAAAAAGGGGTGTATCTGGCCGTGGTGGTTGGACACGATTTCGAAGAAAATATGCTGGTTGTGAGTATACGTCTCTGTGAGGCGGACATTTAAGCAAAGTGATTACGCTAATTAGGGATTTGCATATTTGAGAAGCTAGTATCTTGCAAAAGAGAAAGTCTCATTGGAATCGAGTCTGTCGCAGTTATTGTAAAATTTGGGTTTTTCAAGAAGAAAGAAGAGATGAAAAGATGTTAAAAGAACTAATTAATTTCTGAAAAAAAGGAATAAAATATTGCTCATTTCGTGCTTGTTTTGATATTTTTCTTGACCATAATTTATTGTATAAGTGATAAATGTAAATGCACGGACCCACAGAATGAACCAAATGTAATATTGCGCAATCAATTGCAAGGGATTTTTCTTTTTATATTGTATTATGTGGGTAACAGAGTTGTGTGTTCTTGTACATGTTCTGTATATTTTTATGCCAAGTAATTTTCAGAATAAATTCTGGTAATCACATCAGAAGTACCGAATCTTCTTCCTCATCGCGCATACACATGCTGTCATCAGCAATGTGGAATCTTTTCAGGTATTCCGTTGTATTTCCGTGATGTGTGAGAAACTCAGCCACTGCACATCTATGGTTAAACTATTTTCGATTCATGTGTGCATATCTGACATTCCGTATAAACTCGAATGTCTTCCTTGCTTTTGTTGTTATATTCCAACGCACTTGTCAGATTTTTCAATTATTTCCCTCTTCCATCCCTTAGTTTAATTTGTTATTGTTTCTCCATCGATTTCTATCTGTCCAGATCGACGCATTATTTTACGCAATATTAATTTTTGCATACTGAGATCGAGTGGTAAAACCCTTAATAACACATTCAATGCTTCTACTCAGACTGTTCGATATGTTCCGTCAAATTTTAGGAGACATAATCTTTGTAATCGTTCCAATTTCTTTTGTTTATTGATATTATTCATTACCCTTGCCCAAGTTTCACAACAATTCGTAATAACTGGTAATATCATACCTTTATAGAGCTGTAGTAGATGATTTCTTTCTACATTGAATTTTGTGAACCCTACCCTTATTAATGACTAATTTTTTTTTTTTTTACTTTCTCATTCATGTATTGTAAATGTCCAGAAAATGTCATTCCTTGATTAAACCGTACTCCTAAATATATGTTCTTTTTTAATTGAAATTTTCTCTCCGTGTAATCGAATCATTGATTCTCTTTTTTGAACTTTTAATTTTTCAAATACCATCCCTACAGTTTGATTTGTAGCGATCTTTAACTGATGTTCTTCACATCATTTATCACATATCTGTAATACTGTGTTTCCTCTTTCTTCTAACTGTCTTGTCTTTCCCGTCCACAAAAATCATAATATCATGTGTATCTGTTCCCGGCGTGCATCAAAATAAATATAAACCAATGTAAATTATTCATTGCATTGTAAATTATTCTCTTATAATGATCATAATAATGTATTTACAACTAGTGGTGCAAAACCATTGCACATACTTTCTCATACCCATCTGCAGCATAGAGTGATAAAAATTTCGTAAACGTGTTATGTAAATGTAATTTCGTTGTAGACAGAAATTGATTTTTTTCGTATCTGCAGTGCGTTTGCTGTCCTATGTATTTTATCATTATTATATCTTTCACTTCAGTTTACGAAAAATGTATTCTACGTCTGATCGGATCATTTACACTGCTAAATATTATTGATGCTTCTTGAAACAGTAAACTAATGTGTAAGTGCAGCAGACAAATTATTTTACTGCGTCTATATCAAACTTTCAAGCGAAATTCCGCTAACGCGAATGTAATTCATACTAATTATGCCTTTCGTGCAGAAAATTTAAGTAAAAGCGTTGGAAACGTTTTTGAGCAATATTCGAAAGAGTACTTTGTCCTTGTGAAGTATCCTTTGTTTTAAAATTTAAACAAAAATAGAGCACATGCATCGACATCAAGTGAATTCTACCGTAAATACGAAATATGAATTAAATATATTCATCCGCTTACTCAGAATCATTATCAACTCAGTCATTAAAGTGTTCTTGATTTATACGTGGTTTATCATTGTGTTATTNTTATCAACTCAGTCATTAAAGTGTTCTTGATTTATACGTGGTTTATCATTGTGTTATTTCTCGCATTTAATTTTCTCATGTCAGATCCAAATATTTATTATATCTTAATTTTAGACTCTTGTTAGTGAGATATAAAGATGAAATTGTTCAATGTTCATTATGTCTTCACCTTTAGATGAGAAAAATTGATATGAATTAATTCTTTAAAATATTGAGGAGACCTAGACGTGAGGAAGATTGATTGGCATTAAAGCACTATAAGTACAGGTATTCGCATGCGCCATTCTGGATCTAACATGGTGTCAAAAATATGACGTAGCGCTTGGAAACATAGAAGTCGTGTCGCTTTAATTTAGAGAATTTATCATCTTTTGACAATTTGATGTTATTAGATAGTGGCAAATAGTGGAGTGTTCTTGCTTGATGAGCTGTAATATAATCTAAAATGTCACATAAAATGTATTTGTGATATTTTTCTTTAAAGTGATTTCATTTATCGATTACTTCTTGTCGCCAATAATTTGTTTTAATGATTGTTGATCTAAACTTAAGGTTGCTCAGCTGCATCACTTAAAATAATGTATAATTTGTCACAGCAAATAATAGATAACAATTAACACAAGGTTCGGTTTTGCAAATCTATTATACATCAAATATATTAACTGATAACACTTTGTTGCATTTCTGAATGTATGTTTGTTACATTAAGTTCCTTTTAATAAAGATAATCATAATAAATAAATAAATTTCATAAAGAAAGCTTATTACTTAGGAAAGCGAAAGTACTGCTTTCATCGTCGGTGGTGTGCTAGCTTCCAACAGTAATTGTATCATCCACGATTATTTGTTTCAAATAAATTGTATTTAGTTTACTTTAACGATAATTCATCAGTGCTAGTCCTATTAGCCATTAGCTGTCACGGGACGAGTTGGTTGACACTCCAACTTTGCATGCAAAACTGCACGAAAAATAGAACGTGTGCTATTTCCCAAATCTTGCACCCCAGACTGCAGCGTAGACAGCAATGACGTCATTTTCTGTCGTTCGAGACTGGACTACTGACTACATAGTACTTTGCATGCAATTTTGGAGCACAAAATGTATCGTGTGAAGCGAGCTTAATTCTATACATGCACGTCACAACATTTATCTAATTAACTTTCAGAAAATTCCAAATAATAATAAATTCTAGAAAACACAAAAATTTCGCTTCGAGAATTTGTCCTTGGGTAAGCCGTACAGGATTAAAGTTTTACGGTCTCGACACAAATCTTGGAATACTCGTCAGCGCGTCAAATCTGAAGGTTACGCAACCCGGAATGCATCGGTGGATTGCGTATCACCTACTTGTGTTATAAGAACCAGGAAAATATGGCAAATAAATAAATCTCGTTCCGTAAGAGATGTTTCAGCATATAGTGCTAAGATAAGCCTCACTTTTAAAAAAAATAGAATATGCATGTTTTGTCAGCTATTAAGAATATTTTTTGTATGGAAACAGAAATGTTCTACCCATCACTGAAGTTTTATAATCCACTCTTATAAGAACAGAATAAATACATTGTAAGGGACGATCAAATCCGAAAAGTATCGAGAGTGCATTGTTCTTAAATATTCGTGAACCTNATTGTAAGGGACGATCAAATCCGAAAAGTATCGAGAGTGCATTGTTCTTAAATATTCGTGAACCTATTATTTTTAGCGTGGCTCAGTGGGTAGAGTGCTCAGTTGGATAGCCGGGCTGGATAGATCCCCGGTGAGATGGGAATTTTTCATCACACCTCAACATCCAGACTGACTCCCAGGCCTACTCAGTCTGCTGTCAAATGAGTACCAGGATTTACCCTGGGGCGAAATCGGTCGGAGCGAGATGCTGACCTCCTTCTAGTACCGGAGTCAAGTAATTGCGGAGCTCTACCCTCCGCGTACCCCTTGGGTATCTTCGGGGCCTGTTCAGGGATAGCTTGTTTATAAGCCCCCAGGATGAAGAATATAATAATTTTAGCACAAAACCTCACAATGCGAGGTGGACGTCGACTAAGCTAATTAGAAATGTTCGATTAATAATATTATCATTCTATTAATACAAGATTTTTTGCCAAAGGATACTAATTCAATTTTGGGTGAAGGGTTAATATCTTAAATATGTAAATGTTATTGTTATTAGTACCATGACTCGCCATACATCATTATGATCTATGTGGTTCAATAAAATATTATTATTATACATTTGAACCAATAGCAGGAAAAAAAACGTCTGTAACTTTTGACATTTTATTTGCAGATAAATTTACACAAATAGAAGTATTATTAGTCTGCAATCCTTATAACAGGAACGTTTTGTACGTTAATTATACACTAAAAAATGCCTGTTGTGTTGATAATAAATTCGTTTTTCTCTTCTTTTGCACTCTCCGCCTTTGTGAGTGCATCATCCACAGATAATTGTCCCTTCAATTATCCCTTTGGTTTCTGCGCTTTTGGTTATCACTAGCTATGTGTCTCATCATAGTGTCCCATTTTTCGAACTCAAGCCTTTTGTCACATTATTTACACATCAATATTTTATTGCTAGTAACATTCTTATTGCTATAAACCCCTCCGAGCTGAATTCACTTGCCCGTGAAAATACCGTTACACACGGCCACGTTTTCTTCTTTCCTCTTTACAACCTAAACACACCAATCACTTTAAAAATCCGAAGTCAAATGCACAATTAGTGGTATTTCGTGGAAATTTTTATATTATTGTTGTACTTGTAAATGGGAAATGTAGCGTGCTATTTAAGCTTATCTACATGGAGCGATAGGAGTTGGGTGGTAGGACTATTGTTAGTAGGTGGGCCGGTTAGCTGGATTTACCAACAACTTGGCCCACGTAGAGGGGTTAGTAGAAGTAGTTAGTAATAGTCAGAGTTATTTATACTAGGAGGAACTGGATAGAGAAAAGAAGGTTTGCTTTTCAGTAGTCACAGCTATATGAACTGGGGCAAGCTACAAATTTTCTGGCCCCATCAAGAATCGAACCCAGGATGAAGAGCGACAACACTACCACCTGAGCCACGGATGAGGTCATTGGTGGATTTCGCGTTATATTATCAATTTCGCGATTCAAAAATCGTATTTTTGAGATCACAAAGGTCTATTATGAACTTATCACTAAAAAAATCGTGAATTAAAAATGTTTTATTGCGTTTCTCTAGATGAAGCAGCAAGAATAAAAAATCTTAAAATCCAAAAGCATATTCATCTTTACTACCACCACGTGTACTGTCATTGTGATTTCAGCGGTTGCTTTTCAGCATGTATTTAACTCTGACAACGCTTGGATTCAANAAAAAAAAAAAAAAAAAAAAAAAAAATCTGTGGATCTACGAAAATATGCGAATATTGGATTTGGTGCAGTTATTTTTTGTGAACTTTAGAACAAAGTCCAGATCATTTGTCTCACAGTGAGTCATTTCTAAACACAAATTTTATTACTGTGTCTTGTTACTTCCAATTTTTATGCTCAAATCCTTTTCATGTAAAATTGATGTTTTTTAAGATTATTTTATCCATTTACACGCCCCCTGTAACCACCCCCCCAACTATAACTGGTACATCACATTAGCACTTTTATACAAAGTAACAGACACATGCAACCAATTAAAGTTATGAGTTGAATTTGTAAAAAATTGTAAAGATACCAACAATTTTTTATTCTACTCCTTAGCAATCTGAGTATTACTGAGTCATTGAGGCTAGGGATGGCACAAAGTAACGGAATCAATTTCTTTGTAGCAATACTGGCTGCTAAATCCTTAGGAAAACTGATATTACTAGTACTGCTGCAACTGGTTCAGAAAAAAAAAACATTAACAAAGGTCATTTCCAATGGTAATGGCAAGATGTTACGACAGCCATGGAACATCTGACTTGGTTGCAGAATCCTACATTGGCAATGTTGAATTTTAGTTTCAGTCAATTCTGTACAGTTCTGGTGGGGGGAGGGGGGGATTAAAAAGATTCTCATAGGGTTAACACAAAAGGAAACTATAAAAATGACTCATATATGTACATATATTAGTACGTGTGTAAATATACATATATATACACACATACAGCACATATATATTACAGTAATATACAATAGTGATTGCACAGTCATTCACACACTACATGTTATAAAAAGCAGAGCTATATGAAGCATACACAATGTTCGTCATGGAGCACCAACCAATTTCCAAAGTATTCCAAATATGTATGAATTTTAAACCAACAAATCACTCATCACTATGGAATAACTTTTTTCTTTTCAAATTTCAACACATAAATAACTAAAATATCAGGAAAATGGAAATAATCACCCACTATGTGTAATGTCTTTTTACACAAAATATATTATCTCAACACAAAAGGGAAGTGAAATGATATTTACATATGTACATTATAAACTATAAATAGAATCAGAAGTGAGAAGAAAATGATTCTGAATAAACCAGGACAGGTGAACACCATAACTGAATATAGAATTTCTCTAGTCAAGTGTTTTCTTTGAATCAAAACCCACAATGAAATTTTTAGAAAAATAATTAAGTGGAGCGTATCTTGCTGAACTAAGTACTTAGAAGAAATAATTCTGGCCATCAAATTTCTTGAATATTGTTATCTAATCCCAATTTTTAATTGTTTGCTACTCACAACCATATAATGGTAAATATAATTTATTACCAATAATAGAACAAAGACTTTAATATAATAGCTGTACATGTGCATAGCAGGATCTTTTCTGTGAGAATAATATAAATAAAACAATTGTACAAAGTTCAATATGCAAAATAAACAAATTTACTTACTAAGTGCATAAATAATATTCAATTAGAACTAAAACACGTGTTACATTCATCAACAATACGGGAATGTTTCATCAATTTTACACCTCAAAATTCTCACACACATACAACGCATCCAATCAAGTTCATATTGTAACCTCATGATGTATTGATTCAACTAACAAGTAAACACAATGCATGCATATTAAATTTAAAAATAAATCTTTCATTCACTTCACAGATTTATCTATGATCATTATCTCAAAATGTTCACTGACCAATTAATACTGTATGTTTTGAGATATGGTAAGAGTAACACTTATAACTCTGATCACAGTTTTCTAAAAAAGTTAAATCTTATTTCACTTTTCACGAGGATTCAAATTTGCTTTCAGCACAAACTAGCAGTTAAAAACATTAGTTTCTTCATGTCATATAGTGACAGCAAACAGGTCTAACAAATCAATTCCAAGGAAATAGCAATCCATCTACAATATTGACATGCCATCACTTTTATGAAGAACACAAAGCTCCACATATAGAAAAGTTTTCATGTTTATAACATTCACGTCATAGATCGAAATGCTTTCAATCAATTTTCACAGCTGCATAAATTTTTCGAATAAAAGCATAAGCTGCAAAGAAACCAATTGTTCCAGTTAGAAGCCAGAACGTAAGCACCATGATTCCAGTATATCCGAAGTACAGAAGTGTAGGAATAAATTCTGTAATTTCTAATTTGGTAGCGAAGTAGAAAATAGAGTATGCAAAAATATACACAGCAGAACCACCGGAGACCACAAAACTTCTCCACCACCAGTGATAATCCTGAAACAATGATAAATAATAATCAAAAAATATTTTCCTAACAGCTGTATAACATATAAATTCAGGAGCACATCTACTGAGGGGATGGGAGATCAATTTAAACTAGGAGGAATTTTGCCCATTATACAATGGTACGCTTACGACATAAGTTAACTTGACGAACTTAGTGATAAAATAAGAATAATCAGAATGAGTTTAAAATCCATATCATCAAGTTCTGGCAATTGTACGGTAGCAAAGGGATGATATTGTTTCTAACGGCACTTTTAAATTTAAGAACATATACACGGAAGACCAGAAGGAAAGGAGAATTTTAGGTATATTTAATTTGGTCCAAATCATGAAATAACCAGTCCTTCGGACATTTTGGAATGATGATTACACTTACACTGTTATGGAGCAATAGTTCATCTACTTATAAAAGAAAAGTCTATTGTATTATTTTAAGAATTTCAAATAATGCTGTTAGAAAACAGTCTAATTAGGTAATTTATCCACCTATTCACTATCAAGATCAGCCAGCAGTAGTTAAAGATAAGAAGGTATTCCCAAAACCTTCCTTGATGAAAATGTAAGAGGGACGTGTGGTTAATTAAAAAGTTGCAACATTTAAGGAAGGGTACACTTCTTCAGAAATGAGTCAATTTTCAAAACATCTTAATGCTCAGCAAAAATATCTAAATTTCATAGTCCATAACCTCCTGAAGTTATCCAGCACATAACCTTTATCTGATGGAAGTGACAGAATAAATTGTCGGCGGCACACACCACTTATTTTTTCAGCACAAACTAGTTCAACATTTTTAGGATGAAAAACACGAAATTGATGAAAATGTAAGATTGATGAAGAACGCATTGGTGGACATTTTGAACTGTTTGTATGGGAACAACTGTTCATTCATATATTCAAAAACAGATAGTTGAATTTCTAAGTTCTGTTGGAAAATAATTTCATTCAAAAATTCATCCACCTATTAGCCACCAGAGGACCATTGCATCAGCAGATGATAGAAGCTGAGGATGAAAGCAACAACTTCCGAAACTCGTTTGTTGAAAAAGAAAGTAGAGTGGGTGGCTGAAAAATTATCACAATAATTTATTGTATTGCCTCCATTGTATATTTCCAAAGTAATTGGTGTCATTATCAAAGAAATTTATCAACTTCCAAGTGTTTACAATTAAAAATAACCAAGGAACACTGATTGGTTTTGCCTTACTTTACATCTGTTAGATCATAAAGATAAAAAAGAGCACAGATCAATTATTAGGAATAAGTAATGAATTTTTAGATAGGGTAACATGAACCGTATTAGCCCGAATATAATATAGTGTGAACCTAAGTATTTTGAAGGAAAACTCAGTAAGAGTTAATACACATTTTATTTTATTCTTTTTAATAACAACTTATCTCCTAACTCAGGAACAATGCAAGCATCTTTTATAACAAACTTTGTCAATATTTTCTCTACTCACTCTCACATGGCAAATGTTGAGAAATGATAAATACAGTAGAAGAAGAGTGTAAGGGCTATTGGGATAAGAAACACTGGCTACCTCAATATACTGTTCATAACACAACACACATGTGATAAAGACTACCCCGGCGAGACAACAATGCTGCATCGTAATATTCTTGGATCACCATGAAGTCACAATTAGTAAATATAAATAGATGCTTGTTGAGGTGTACAATATCCAAATTATTGTTGCTTATCTTGGAGTACTCAAATACAGTGTGAATACGACTTTCAATGAAATATATCAAGGGAAAAATTTATGCACAATATTCAGGTCAATTCAATAATAACAACATAAATAATCAAAGGGACTATTGGCAACAGATGATTAATATATAATAATATTAAAAATTATCATAGGCATAAAAAACATTTTCTTACCTCCCCACACAATTGGAAATATACCATTACAATTGAGATCTGAGAGCATGATACAACAAGTATTATGAATACCAAAAACAAAAATCCAAAAAGATAATAGAATTGGTTTTCCCAAATCGCAGTAAAAATAAAAAATAATTCGATGAATACTGCTCCAAAAGGCAGCACTCCAGCCATTAATGTACTGTAAAAAAATAAAAAAGAATTATAGTATTAAACAACATGCAAACAACTTAATATTCTCATTTTCAGAAGAAATATTTAACATTGTATAGTCAAGATTCTATTACCTCATAAATCTTTTATTTACATGTAGAACTGCTGATAGTATCATAATATAAAAATAAACTGCTGGTAGGATCATAATAATATCACACTACCAACCAACATAGATCTCATCTCACGTCACAAGTTTCACAATAGAAATTAAAATTTCATAACTAAATTTTTAAATTTAAATTCAATTTTAAATATAACTAAAAGATATTCATTGTGACGAAAGTCCAACTTAAATCATCTTACAAGACTGGTAGATGTTCCTTGAAATATGTTCTTATCGAAATATATTAAGATGAAGTTTAATATTTTAAATGTTCAACACTTACATATATCTCTGCGTAAACTCACCAAAGTGCAGGGTTCATATACCACAGTTGATCAGGAACTTGTCGAGGAATTTGATTAGTGCGCACAGGATGTTGGAATGGTTGTTTACGGTAGCCAAAGTAATATCCCAGGTACACCAAAGGTAACGATATGCCAAACCACAAACAAAGTAGTGATACCATAGTAGAGAATGGTACAGCACCACTAGAATGCTTTCCCCAAATAAAAAAATTCAGAAAAAATCCTAATCCAAAAACTATGGCAGGATACAAAGTAGCAGTCTGAAAAATATGAAAATTTGTATTATTTTCATTAAAAGGGAAAACTTACTTCAAATATTCGAAGAACAATCAAAAATATAAGTTTTCAAAACATATACCAAGAATGCAGCTCGCTTCCATTGCCGACCTTTCATAGTTTTATAGAGACGAGCAGAAAAGTAACCAGCTATTAATCCCATAAACACATACAAAAATATAGCCGCAGTCATCAACGCTCCTCTGGAAGCTGGTGACAACATTCCTAACATTGCAAAGACTGAAACAAATAAAATATATTAAAAATTAAGGAAATAATTACAATGACATTTTTAAACAACAATCTGCAATACTTACAAATAGTTATCAATGACATAAAAAATATTTGAATCCCACTGCCAATAACAGCAGCGAAAAGTCTAGGATAACGAGGAGGCCTGAATACATCTCCATGGACCAATTTCCATCCTGTCTCTTCAATAGCTTCCTCTGGCCCTTCATCAGCATTGTACCTTGCTATATCACGCCGTAAAGCACGTACCATTATCATTGTCAAAATGCCTGTGGAAAAATCAAAACATCAAGAAAATTAAAACAACACTACACTACTTTCTGGTATGATTATCTAGTGCTTCTTGTTATGTCCTATCTTTTTAATATTCTTTATTAAAAACTTCCTTTAATTAACATTTGTTATTAAAGCTTGAAGAGAATTCAAGTAAATTATGAGAAATATATTTAAAATATTCTTGACTTTTTACATTAAAATTTCTTAAACTATGCGATACAAAACTTTAGGTCCAGAGACATATTTAAAAAAAGTCATAATACATGAATGGAATAGGGTTAATTTGCAAGCATATGATTATTAAAATTGCTTATAACTATTTCTTTGAAAGTATGACAATATAAATCACATCTCATTTGTTATTTCAATAAGTTTTATCATTTCTCTAATAGATATTCTTCCTTATATTTGTTTTTACATTCTTGAAATGATATAACTAACTTCATCTTTGAACCTTCAAGTGAATGCGATATGTCATCAGTAACAGGGGGTTAAACATATATTGTTGACTGTCTATTAAAAAAGTCACATATAATTTAATAGAAAATTTAGAAGATTGAAAACTATCAGAAAATAGGTATTATTTATGAGTAGGAATATTTCCAAGGCAACCAAGTGGAAGAGTAATGGCAGCAATGTGTGTGTGCTGCCACATGTGCTTATGTTTGAGAGAGTGTTCGTGGCAAGAGATTCAACAC
Organism: Laupala kohalensis; assembly: GCA_002313205.1. Classification (NCBI taxonomy): domain Eukaryota; kingdom Metazoa; phylum Arthropoda; class Insecta; order Orthoptera; family Trigonidiidae; genus Laupala; species Laupala kohalensis. The sequence goes on along the minus strand of NNCF01131286.1, from coordinate 286,941 downwards.
AGGTGGTCAATCTATGAATGGAATCTGTTCAGTGACACNCAGACTGATGCCACAATAATGTTGTGTAAAAGTAAAAGTTAACGAGAATAAATACTGGTTAACTAAATGTTCTCATTTCAACTTATAACTTGAGGAGATAAATATAAACCCTTCCACATATATCAAGAAAATATTAAATGAATATAGCAATTTTGTTTACTTTACTAAGACAGCTACAAGCAATCGCTCCAAGTAGAGTAATTTCCCCAAATTAGAGTTGGAGTAATCAAGAGATAATGTAGAAAGAAGAAAAAAAAGTTAAAGTAAAAAAGGTTCACAAAATCATTAAAATTAATAATATGAAAATAAGGAGATATAGATATCAAATGTGTTCCATTTAGTGGTCCTTAATGACCCCATGGCTTTAGTGGAGATAAGCAGCTTCTTGTGTGAAGCCCAAGATGGATATGGCCCACCAACATCACACTCTGGTCTCTTAAATACTCAAAATAAACCTCATGCTTATTTAGGCTAGGATGGTTGTTAGGGTGACACCAGCCTTTTTATTTTATAAAAAGAGAGAAAAAACTCCTGCTATTGGAAATATTTAATACAATTTAGGAGTTTATCATCATAAACTTCAATAATAACACTTTAAAGTTATTGCTAATCTTAAGAAACCTTTTTGGGACTCAAATACTTTGAAATATTTCAGCAAGGTTACTGAATCCTGCCTAAATATTTCAGATTTACTTAACCATTGCCACAAATTCTATGGAGAATCTATTGATGCAAAAATTGACGAGTTTTACCAGATGATAAGAACAATAGAGAAAAACTACCTGGCGGAAGTAGTTCACACATTTTTCAGATAAATTTTCCAACCACGGTTGATAAAAAGTTTTATTTATACATAAATTATTTATATTTAATTTCAACACTGAAATACATTAGGAATTAACCAAAGGAATGAGAAATTCAAATGACGTGCATAATAATTGTACGTTTGAGTTAGCCATTTTATTAAATTTTTTGTATCAAAACAAAAAGTGGAAGTTGAATGAATATTTTCCACTACTACCATATTCCTTGTGTGAAAAGGTGATAATGAAAACCCATATTAACAACAAATCATTTATCTGTAATATGGACACTTCAATTTGATATTGTGAAAAATAAGAAATATTTTCAACCTAATGTAAACATATATATAGTATTTTAATTTTTTTTGTTAAAATGATCATTTGACTAGCACCTGAAGCTGGATAGGGAGTAAGATTGGATATTGTGGCATCAGAGAAAATCCCATAGCAGTTTAGTGCTCTACCCATGAAGCTATGCTGACCAGTTACGGATGTAGAAACTTAACATATGTACAAGATTATTCACATAAAATGTACTTCAACTTATACTCTGATCTTACCTGAAAGAAAAAATACAACAACCAGAGAATTGATAATAGAAAACCAATGAATCTGGACATCATTCATAGCCAAGTAAATGTCCCAACGTGATGCCCAGCTGACTGCAGATTCTTGCCATTCAACAGAGTAGGTGAAGTACAATTTTGTGCCTGATCTATTTATGTATTGAAGCTTTGGACGAGCGGGAAATGAACACACATCACCATCAAATTGCAGTTGAGAATTATCCACACTCTGAGCTTCCACTTCAAAGCCTACTACACGATACATATCACTAAAACAATACAACACATTAACAACTTGACCTAAATACATACAGATATACATGCATACTACTCATGTCTACATACTTAGTTTGTTTATGGTACTGAAGTATCAACTTTAAGTGGTTATTAATATATACACCACCAGCAGAAACACCACCCAATCGATAACCAGGTTCATACTGAGGAGCACCTTCAGGATTGACCACTTTAGTAGCACAGGGCAAATTGTCAATAAGTCTGAAAGTAGAAACAAATCTCCACTGATAAAAGAAAATCAAGCAACTTTCAAGTACGATAAGAAGAAAAATTACTTAAATATTCATCCCTAAATTTGCCTCATTTCCAACATCGGACTATGACAGAATATTTGTTACAACAGAAGAAGCCCCCAGGGAACTTACATCCAGTAAGTACATGTTTGGAAAACACAGGGCCCCGAGTTGAGTCTGGCATTACTTCCACTTACTTGTGCCAGACTCCTTGCTTTCTCTTTCCTGACCTTCCTTGGTCACCTCTTGTTCTTTTCGATCCCGACGCTAGGGTATCTTTCAATTCCCTCTTTCTTCTTCTTTTTTAAAAAATGATTTAAGTAATGTCTTGAGATATGTTGATACTTGAGTTTTGAGTTGTAATTCAGGNCCCCCCCCCCCCCAAAAAAAAAGAAAAACACACACACACACCACCACCAGAAGAAGGCCCAAAAGAGGGCTGAAATGATGTTCTGTAAAAACATTCACAATAATTATTGTGTGGAGTCTATCTAAGGTCATGTGATGTATTAAACATTGAATGCAATCCAATATAGTTGAAGAATTCAACTAGCATAATTAACTGCAAATAATTTGATTGATACAGTTTCATTGACCCAACAATTCACTGACAGTGTTTATTTAAAAAAATGTTTTGAGATTCCCAACTCTTATCGTCAACTAACACTAAGTCGTTGAAAAGAGGAAGGACTGTTAAAAAATACAGGGGAACTGTGCGGCAAAAAATAGTGTAATATTTTATTTCAGTGACTACACTAAATTCCTGAAGTACTTTCTCATCACCAATATTCTAGTTTTTTTATCTGTTNCTTATACACATCTCTATCTATTAAGAACTTGTCATTGGAAACGATATAGTTATATCAAATGAAATAAATAATTCATAGTTCTGATAACCCAACCATTTTCACATTTGGACCATATCTTTAGTCCCACGGTGGACAGATAAGAGCGGTTCTACAAATTATAAAATATTCATTCCTAATCCATTATAATAAATAATTGATGCATCATCATCATTATTTGTTAATCAAATTTATGCATTTGGGCACATGTATTTACAATATTCATGTTTAAAACCTTCTTTTTGAATTTCTTTTAATTTTAACTATGTAACCACATNGATAAGAGCGGTTCTACAAATTATAAAATATTCATTCCTAATCCATTATAATAAATAATTGATGCATCATCATTATTTGTTAATCAAATTTATGCATTTGGGCACATGTATTTACAATATTCATGTTTAAAACCTTCTTTTTAAATTTCTTTTAATTTTAACTATGTAACTACACTTTTTTTTATATGTACAGTAAAACTTTTATAACTGTCAGTTTCTGTTAACTGTCAGTACTGTGAAAGCAAAATAAAAATGCCATAATAGGAAATATTTTATTCAAAGCTTACTTTCATCTGATGATGCAAAGTCTATGAATGAGTTTCGGAAATCTCACACTTATGGATGACATTTACAATGTCACCAATGTATATGGTGATCTTACAGTGTCAAACCTACAGAACAGATAGAATAAACTTTGATCTCTAATTAAATAAAAACCTTTGCAAAAGAATAAAGATGAGGAATATAAGGAAATGGAGGCTGTTAAAGTTGTTGAAATAGTACAATCCATCAAGAAGAGTGAATTTGACATCAGGAGAATTTGACATCAGGAGAAGTGGTCAGAATGTGACAGATTGGATGGAGGATCCAAAATTTAAAATGATGATGAAATAGTTGCCAAAGTAGAGCTTTGGAAGAGGAAGAAGAAGAGAAATGAGAAGAGGAAAAAGAGGAAGAAGAAGGAGGAGGAGCTTATAATGACAAGTGTTCAGTTCATAATGAAAAACAAACTGTGCCACTCAGAGGCTGAAACAATTCTGTCAAAGTTCATTGAGTAGTTTGAAATGCGAGAAGAATCTAATCCAAAACAGACACTACTGCTCCACAAGATATGGAATATTGCCACGCTGAAACCTTGTGCCCGAAAGAAAAAAAATAAAATGACAGATTATTGTCAAGCTCAATAAACTCTTTTTTTAACCCAAGTTAATACATATTTGTTACTTTACATTGATTCTTTATAAATCTTCTGTAGTTATTTCACACAAATTGTTTTTATATTGCAAATGTGTTTAATTTATGTTTATACCAAAATTAGAGTCAAGTGATTGTTATTTACAGATTAAGGTATTTCTCTAAAGTTATTTTTGCATCAATCTATTCATTTCATTGCTGTCCTTGATATAGTCAGTGACAGTTGATGGAAGTTTTACTGTAGTGCCATATTTATGACATAAAAGTTCAGACCACCAGGCCTGTTCTTCAATCCTAATGTATAGTGAAGGAGGCAAGTTAGTTTGCTGGGAAAGATATTAATCTGAAGCAAGTAAGGAAACACTGGCAAAAATCCTCACTCAGGCAAGGGATCAAACTCATTCACTCTCAATCAGTGGTATCAGGAGTAAAATTCTATAGATATTGGCAAGTAAGACATTGTCAGTTACTTAATCATTATTTCAAAAACACATTTTACAAAACATAAAGGAAATTCAAACCACCAAAGATACTTAAGCCAACTGATTAATGAATACTTACAAATGAACAAAATATTCATGTTGAATTCTATTCATGGCCTTTTGGGAAGATTCTTCACCCCAATTCAAAGGTTGATTTTCCTTGTGACACAAAAGTTTACAATTTACATTTTCTGCCATCTTCACTTCATATGGAGTGTTGACAATTCTGTCTCCTCTAAGTACTTCCCCTAATGACGAAATTGAAATTATCATTATTCTTAGTCACAATGATATATAATTCAAGGACAATTTTTACAAAGGGAAGTGTAGTACAATAATTAGAGACCTCATTTAATACAAAGCATTAATAGAAAATAAAGCCTCACAAGTTTCTATTTCACATTTAAGCTAATACAGTAAAATCTCTTCAGTCTGGCATTCTATACCCCAAATTTTCCATTATCTGGCATCATTGGCAATGACCATTAATTAAAAAATTGCACTTTTCATGCTACATCCTCTGCTATTGACATAATTCATGACTGTTACCTTTATTTAAAAATTGGTCTACATTATTTGGTTTTTCATGAAAATGATAAATATGTGCTTATTTGTCCTTCACTCATGGTGAAACCCTATTTTCAGAACAAATGTCAGAAGTCTAGAAAAATTCCTTATCCGGCATGAGTTATACATGTACCAATCATGCGCCATTTAAGACATTTTACAGCATCTCAAAAATTCAATTGAAATATTATTACCTAGGTTCTCCGACTTGTAAACAATCAAAGCATTTTTTGGCTTACAAAAATCCATTGAATAATATTCATAAGGCAGTTGAGTGTGAGTGCTCGTCATCTTGACAGCCTTTACATCTATATGGGCACCCTTTTTAAATTCAACAGGAGCCACTCCTGGTACATAAAATGCATTGCAAGTTCTCAAAAGAATACTTAATGCAATTAAAAGAATCCACTGATGAAGCATCTGAAAAAAAATGAAGCAACTTAACATGATAATTGAGAATGATTAAGATTATTTTATTTAATGATTAGAAGAACTGAATTTACTAGTAAATGGATAAGTAATGTAGGGTAGTAAAAGTTAAATAATACAGAAAAGCGTACAAAATTATACAAATTAATATTACTGTACGATTGATGAGTTCACAGGCAAGGATTCATAAGCAAAATTTCTATACCGCACTTCTAACGAAACATAATACAATATTAAAAATGTTAATAAGTATGACTTCGAATAGAATGGTAGATTAATTTACTTGGAATTGAGAAATACCTTGTTTTTTAAGCTCTTCCAATAATTTCATAAAAAGCGCGATTAAATATTTTGGAGACGTGTCATAGAAGCAACGAACCCGAGAATTCTCGTAAGCACAACCTCTCTATCACTCACAGGTACTTATCTACCACCACTCCCAGTAGTCGCAATTTGTCGAAGGTTATATTCCAGAATTCATAGAACGAAATATTTTGTTGAACACGTTATTTTATAATACGATGCTTTTTGGTAAACATGTTTCTATCTATAAAACCGAATGTAACTATATAAGAGCCTCCCAACAATTGAGCACAACACACAACCTCACAAATTTCACGGAATCGTGTTAAATCGTAGTATTCTTAAGTTGGCAATACATTCACGCAAGTTGTGCCAACTCAACATTACGCTGTCCTTTGATTTTCCTTACTGTCCATTTCTAATTTTACTTATTGGACTTCTCCTTTGCGACTGCTGTATTGTGCAGAATTGACGTTCTGACCGATATATTGGTTTCGTAATGAATCATTTTGACTTAGCAATTATCTTTTTTGAATACAAAGAATGTTCAGGATAAGATTGATAGCGAAAGCAATTTATATTTAGATAAAAATCCTAAAAAAAGAAGTCGTTCAGTTTGTGAATGTTATAACAATAAATCATCATTAGTAACCAAAGAACGTAATTTGAGGTTCGCTTGCAGTCGCATGAGACAGCTGCAGCTATTCGTGAGACATGGATCTTGACACCACTTGACACTCCGAATTGAAGTTATATTTAGTCAGTCTAAATACTGTATTAGATTACTTTATCTCTCCAGTAATATCTAACAATTTGCGAATTTCTTTAAAAATTAATGATTTCATTGTGATCCTGCGATGACCTTAAAACATAATCTAATGTAACTAGACATTTCTAAAAAGTACTGCTATTGGTTTGTTGAAAAAATGGCTCGAGATGTAGGATCGTTTCCACGTGGGACGTGAACACCAGGATTTATTTGTCATGTGAATGGTTTTCGGATACGTTTATCAACATGGTTCAGGTACTAAAACCACTTTTAATTGTTTTAACCTCTGAATTTATTTCAAAAGGTCGTAATATGGAGATATTCATCAAACATTTTTTCTAGCCCTGAAGCGCTTAATTCTTCCATGTTTTTAAAAGATGGCAGATTACGGACATTCGGCGAAATTGATTTTTTTAGTTCCTGAACATAAACTGTAGAAAATTCATGTAAATAATATCATTCGTTTCCATGTTTACAGTTAGCTTGATCCTCTTTCATTTGTTTTGTAGGCACTCGAAGAGATAGTAGATCGGGATTTACCGGAGGCGTTTAAATTGTTGAGGGAGATGCACGAAAATGTACATCAAGTGACCCAACTAGTGGACAATATGCTGGCCCGAGTGAAAAGAGGAGAAATGTCAACTGACAAAGTATTCTTATCATTATTTTAATGAGTTGGCGATTATATTAAACTGTTAAAGAATACAAATATTGTATTGAAGTTAAATTATAAATGGGTGGTAATTTGCAAATAAATGTTAAATTCCTGTTTTAATCACGTTTCCAGAAGTTTAGGTTAGGCTAAACATACACCTCTTTCTTAAGTTTAGTAGCATTGATGAAGATACTTTAATTTTCTTGGTTATTAACAAGGAACCAAGATATTTCCATGAAACCACGTGAAAATTTCTTTGTCACTGAACAAAATGACATAATCACACACTTCATTTCACCAGAGGTTAAAATAATATAGAATTGTATGTAAAAGTCAAGAGTGATGGAAGGCAATTTAGTACAAGATACATACACCTCCCATTCCTGCTCCTAGAAATTTTCTGGCTCTGCTGAACAGTTGTTTCACAAAGAGCCTTTTTATTTGTCTAAACCGTCTTCTTGTTCTTACCTCCCTGGTGGTATTCTATTTTCATTTTAAAATTAGTACCTCTCGCTAAAATTTGAATTAAGGTGCAATACTTGAAATTGTATTGTTATCCAATTTTATATCTTGAATACATGAGCTGTTTGTGGTGCAGACTGGATGTCTATTGAGCATGATGTAGACAGCATTTTGATTCAACTGAGATACTGTTACCGGGTTTAATTTTAACTCACAAGGCATTTGCCTAAAACTGCTAAGATATTTCCTACTCATAAATATTAAAAATAAATTGTGCGATCACATGATTAATTTTACTTAACATTACATGTTCTCTGACTGTGTGAACATCATCAAATAGAATAGAAATAAACATTAATGTATGGATTCAAAGTAAGTTTAGGTTAGGCTAAACATACACCTCTTTCTTAAGTTTAGTAGCATTGATGAAGAATCACATACTATTTAGGTATAGCATTGTGATTCCTCATCAATGCTACTATATAATTTGTCCAGTTTACTGTTTTGTCTGTGCCTCTATGAAAATATTGCACATTTTGACAAGTCTTAAATTTAAGGCATGATTGATTTATGATGTGATCAGGATTATCTATTTGTCTTCCATTTCTTGTTTTGTATTTGCAGGGTTTAAGTTTTCTGGAAGTGAAGTATCATATGCTTTTGAGCTATCTCATTAATTTAACTTACATTGTTCTGCGAAAGTGTTCAGGCCGTAAAATAGAGGATGATCCAGCGATAGGTATGTATGGTCTGTTATGCATTGGATTAATATTCAAGAAGGTTGAATGGTTTGCATCATACAGAATTACTTTTCGTTTTTTTTTTTTTCAGATCGTTTGGTTGAAATACGAACTGTGCTTGAGAAAATGCGCCCTATAGATCAAAAGTTGAAGTATCAAATAGACAAACTGGTGAAGACTGCAGTGACTGGTACTGTGGACGAAAACGATCCCACAAACTTCCGAGCAAATCCTGCCAATTTGATTACTCCTGTATTAACTAAACACTTATTTTCTATTTCAATTTTATTGCTGTTATTATTATTTATAATTGTATGAATATTGCAGCTAGATGATTCTGAAGAAAGTGATTCTGCTAATGAGGACGATAATGATAAAGAAAAAACATCTAAAGAGAAGAAAGGACTTTATGTTCCACCCAAATTGGCAGCAGTTCACTATGGTAATTCTTTTATTTTATACTCGTGATATGTCAAGAATATTTGTGAATATTTCTTTGAAAAATGATATTTCAGATGGAGATGAAACACACGCTGATTATCAGAGGCGTATGAAGGAACGAGCTCAAAAACGATCTTTGAGTATGTCGGTCTTGCAGGAACTCAAAGATGAATATTTGGATACCCCTACTGAAGTTACTCATGCCACCTCACATCAAGCTGTACTGAAGAAGCATAATAAGGAAAGAGAAGAGTAAGTTTAATTATATTGTAGTGTCTTACTTATTCTAACTATCAAAATGATTTACCTTGGGGTCCCTCTCTGGAAATTTTAAAAGTTGTATGAGTACTTAATCTGTGTTGAATATCATCGCCTGAAATGGGCTTGCCTTACGTTGTACATCCAAAAACACTGAAGTTTAAAAGGTGTATTGGAGTTCTTAATTTTGTAAGCAGATGACTGATATTCTGTCAAAAAATCTTTAAAATATTTTTGAAATTTTCTTTTCCTAAAGTGATAACTTTTTGTATCATTTATCAAATTGGATGGAAAATTTTATTTATAAGAATTAGGTCTAACAATAGGTAATCCAATATCCTCTCTTGAAAGATTTATTTGAGTTATTTTGAAATTCATATCACTGAATCCTTTCCATTAATGTTGTACTGTTGCGTGGATGACATTTTCTGTATTCCCAGTTAAGACAGTTATTATGAAGAGAGAGTTAACGCTTTTACATGATTATACAGAATAATAATATTTGATGTTTCTTGGATTTTTTCTGGTGATTGAGACCACAGTTTTGTTATTCACAAGTGCTCTAATGATCTTGATGTTGGCGAGCCCTAAAGCCCCCCCCAATGATATTCACATCGTTTCTCTCTTTCTTGCCGAGACCTGTAAGCTAACTTCTGTTGGGATATATTATGGGAGTACTTAGACTTTTATCTCTTGTTATTGCATATTTCAGTGTTGTAACTAAATGCAGTGAATTTACCACATCTTACATTTTTCCGTGTTTCACTTATTGATTTATGAAATTTTACCTTAATAGGTATGAAGAAACTTACTTCACCCGTTTGCCTGTGACGAAACAGGATCGTCACAAGTCGAGAAAATTATTGACTATAGGGACATTAGGAGATGAGCTTACACAGTTTGATGACGGACAAGGCACTTCCAGTGGAACAAGCAGTAAGAAACGAAAAATGATCAAGGGTAAAGGGAAGAAAGGTTAGTTCGGTTAATTGTGAAATTCTCTCATTGTGGTTTATGAATTATTCTGTTGTTATCATAGCTATTTTATATTTAAGGTTTCAAGAAGAGAAAGTTTCATTAAGCGTTATTTGTGATAATGAGGTCTCAAAGGAAAGAACAAGGAAGGGACCACACTGATGGATTGTCAGTTAAAGAAATGTTACTTTGAAGTGCTAGCATTGTATGGATATATGATTTGTTTTCTTTTTCTTTCTTTCTTTTTTTATTTGTATGTGTGTGATACCTCCTAGTAGTTTTCTCTTATTTGTTTGTTTGTTTTGTATGACTTATTTAATTTAAAATAAAATTGTTTTTTTTAACTAAATTGTTTCCTTAAAATATCTTATTTTGTTTGTTTATTTAATTGAATTTTTTTGTATCTATTCTTGGTTAGATCCTGACAATCCTGAATTATTGGTCTTGTTCATGCTGGAGCTTATCATTAGGTGTTCAATGTCGTGCATTTTACTTTGTCTTAATGAATATAAAAAACTTAAAAAACATTCACCTTTTATGAATTTAATAAGTTGTATTGGAAATTCTATTAAACATTGTTACAGTTCTATTCAACAATAGCCACATCATCCGAAAGAGGTATTTTTGATATCATGAGGACTCAAGTGTACAGATGTTTTTCTGATAGAGTCTTTGGTTTTATTGGTATGTTAGTTTCTTAAAACAGATTCACTATAAAAGCAAGTTAAACAGCATTTACAGAAATATCTTAATAGATGCAAGTATTGCAAGGTATTTTCCTTTGGGTTGCTTCTCTATTTTCCTGAAGTGTCCTATATAAGAAGCAACTCGATGAGAAAACCATGTTGATTTGTTAACTGTAGTGGTCCTCCACAATTCCTGTTTACTACCTCACAGAGATTGTTTTTTACGATAGTCTTAAGTAGAGTACAAGAGGAGATTATGATTTGGTAATGTGTTGTTTGTCAGACTTAAGTGTGTCAATGTCAGTATATATTAAAGAATTTTGTTGCGTAAGGTAGTAATTAAGATTTTGACTATCCTGGTGCTGAAATCCATGGGCATTATTAAGTGTTAAGTATAACAGATAAAGTTTGTGATAACTATCGATTCCTACATTAGTTGAATAGTGTTTCAGACTGTCTATACTGTGATTATCTCCACAATATAGAATATTGTCAAGTTACAAGCGCAACATTAGGGAGCAGAAATCAGATCACAATGCTTTTCATGTAGGCAAGTGTCTGGTCAGTGGTATTCTTGTTGCTCAAACGGTATGGTCTTAAGTGTGTGTTTGTGATGTTTCTAGTGCATTTATTTGTGTCTAGGTACTATTTTGAAACTTAGTTTCATTTCATAGCTCCAGTGTGGCAAGTAAGAATACTTAGAAATCCATATCTGATTTTAATGTATTTAGATGAATGTGAAGTTTTTGTAGTAGCTGTGTGTTATACCTGAGAAATGAGTGAAGTATTTTTAAATACGTAATTTTCATTATGTCCAGTTGTAAAATTCAATATTCGAACTCAGCTGGCTTTTCTGCTAGAACTTGATACTAATACTTCATCTTAAGTCTTGTTCAAGCCTTTTATTGGTTAGAAAGTGTCTGGTCATGTATCAAGGATGCACAAGGTACAAAATATGAAAGCAATAGCGTTGAATAAAATATTTATTTACAACATTATTTACAAAATAATTTTCTAATTTTATCTGTTCACTTTTATACTTGTTGCTTATGAGCAACTTATGTTACAAAAGAAATTTGGTATATTCTTCAGAAAGTTGATCTGAAACGTAATCATATGCAAGCCATTTCCCAGAAATGTTATCTTAAGAATTGTCACCAATGTTTACAGTAAGTAATAATTTTGATCAATCTATACTGGAGAAAGGTTGAGCTTGTAAATTGTACTTCAATAAATGATTACTATAATCAAAAATTAATATTTAATAAATTAGTGTTCACCAAGTTCTGCCCGTGATTTCCCCATTTGTTTCGGCATTTTCTTGTTTGTAGAGTCTTCAAGTTCACGAGGTTTATAATAATGAGGGGCAACTTCCAAGAGCCATTTACTTTCAATTTCTGATACCTGAAAGAATTGGAAACGATTTTTCACTATAGTTGTTAGGAAAGATACTCTTAACCTTCAAAGTAGTTTTACTTACAGTTCTCATGAACTCTTTTGTTGTAAAAACTAATTCATGATAAAGGAGCCACCGTGGAAGTTCTTCAAACATACTACTATTGGGATGGATCATTACAGTTTGTTGGTGCTTAACAGTCTTATAGTGACCTCCTTTAGAAAGGCGGGCAACATGGTAGAAATAGCCAGCAGTAATTGCCTAAAGAAAGGAAAATTATTTTGTCACAAAAAACATTTTAAAAAAGGTACCCTATTTTTTACAAAGAAAAACAAAATCTACACAGTTATTTTTCTTTCGGTCTCTTCAAATCCCTATGTTGACAAGAAATTACAATCGTGTACATTAATGAAATACAATTTTCTTTTTACAACATATTATTCTGTGCACAAATATAGCTAATTAATACAAAAAACAACAACTAGTAAACCATTTATGCCTGTGCTTCAGTAGATGGCATTGCAGTAATAACATAATGCCTAATATTGCATAGATTCTGTGCAGTGACATTAGTGGTCTGAATAGGACCTGATGGAGACTACACAAAATAGGAGCTTGAAGAATATTGGATTGTTTTATTGATATTATTTTATTATGAAGTCAATATATATTATTATCCCCCTTCAATTCCCTCATGAATGAGATTATATCAAAATATATTCATTTTAACAAATTTCACTAATATAAGGGGTTTCCGAGTTGCTGCTGAGTCATATGTCTAAGAGCCAATGTTTCAACCTCCATACTAAGGGCAAGTGCACCTCCGCTAAAACTCGCTAATTATTACGTTTTCAGAACTTAAGCTCGTTTTTTTTAAGAATGTTTGTTTCATCTACAGCTGTACTTGACAAATTCTGATGATAATCTATTAAGTTTTTCTCAGCTGAATATTCAATAGTCAAGATAAAGAATCTTCAAAAAAATCTTTCACCAGATGTTTGCAAGTTTATCTTGGCTTTTTGTCTCAACAAATATTTCTAAAAATGTTTTACTTTATTTTAATGCTTCTTAAATGACAAAAAGTATTTTTCTCAAAACATTACATTTAATTTCAAATCTTGACAGTTGGTCTTAATTTAGAACTTTCCACAGTCCATCCACAACCAGGTCCTTGATGTCTGTAATATTTAGGACTAGGTCATATGTTACTGAACATAGAGAAACTTAACATCCATCAAGAAAGTTTCAGCAAGGTGGTATAAATTTTATTTACCTTGAATAAAGAAGATTATTTAATTGGTACAACATAGTAGAGCTGTTTCTCATCTCTTACAATATACACTTCCCCCTACACCCACCTTCCTTTCGATACTATGAAAAGTATAAAACCGGAAATATTATACCCTTATTATTCACCTACCTTTCTAATGTTGGCAGTCTCTGTTGAATTCGATACTAGCTCAATTTCTACTCTTTCCATTAATCCAGCTAGTTGCTCTCTGACATCTCTAGCCCTTTTCATTGATCTATGCTGTATAAAATTTTCATAACACCACTGAGTTGAGAAATCTGTCTCAGCCCATTGATTGTACACATTCATCAGTGTAAGGTGATCACCACCAGGAGCAAAGAAATTTTTCCGAGCTGTGTCGGCGTGAATGATTTTATCTTTGGGGCGATAAAATATTGCACCGTTTACAGACAACATGGCTGAGATTGTTAAAACTTCTTCAGAGCATTTGTACCTGGTAATGAGAATATTGGATTACAAAATATGATAAAATTACTTTACTCTAACTCACATAACATATTACGGTACTTTTCAGAAGCTATTAGCATCTTGCCCATCATAGGATCTACTGGAAACTCAGCCATACGTCTTCCTAATTTAGTGAGTTCCCCATGATGATTCAATGCTCCTAATGCATATAACTGCTCTAAAGCCAAAACCTGAAACAAAATGTAACAAAATCTTCATAGAGCACAAAATTTTATTGTAACCTCAGATTCAATGTAAAGTTATTGATTTAGATGACTTATAAAGATATAGAATCCTTAAAAAAAGGATACATTAAATTGAATTTAGGGATTATGACTAATTATTCTCAAGACAAACAAAAAGAAATATTTTATGAATATTCAATTTAATCAACCAGAAACATAACATGTATGGAGGTGGAGCAGAGATTGAGTCTTATTTAGGTGAGGGGTAAAAGGTACAAACTTATCAAACCAAAACAACCTACATGAAAAACATTCTAATTTATATTACAAGATGCTAATGTGAAACTTTATACCTCACCAAATTGGAGAGTGAAGGGTCAAAGAGACAAAAATTGTTAAATTACCAATGTTTCATGAGGAGGTGGATCCAAAAAGTCAAAGTGAACCAAGTCATTTATCCCAAGGGCCTTCAAGGTAAGGACAGCATTGCCCAAATTGATCCTTTGAATTTCTGGAATTGTATTTTCTTCTAATTCATGTTGGTAGGCCCATGCAGTATACAGTCGAAAACACTTTCCAGCAGCCACTCGCCCAGCTCTTCCAGCTCTTTGGTTGGCAGATGCCTAAATGTGAGAAGTGAAGTTAACATAATGTCCTTGATAAATATTTGCAAGACCAATTTGTTATTATATATTATAGAACAGATAGAAAATATATGAATACTCATGAAAATAATGAGCTCAATTAATTTTAAATTGTCATAAATTTATCATCTGTTCTTTCTCAAGACAAAAAAACTTGATTAACTGGGAAATAACTGAGAACATCACCATAGAGAAATTGCCACTTCCAATTTAAAAAAATGGGGTGATACTACTTCCACAAAGCAGGTAGGATTCTTAACATGTGATTCCAAGCAGATAAATCCGTTAATTTCATGCAACAATTTAAAACTGAAGATATGAATGGAGATCAAGTGAGCAAGGCTTCTGTGTTTTCAATGTATGTTAATAATTAGGTTTGGTGGGGGAACATCAATTTCTTCTTAATGTGTTACAGAACTATTTTAAATAGAAGCATATTCGAAGCCATTTATTATTACTCCGAGATTCAAACCGCCACCACCACAGGACAATGATGTAAGCTTCAGGTTATGAGCTTAAACTCTTCTGATATTTAAATATTTGTTTCATTTAACTTATCTACAGAAGTCAATGATAATCTTGTATCAGAGGAAGTCATTAATTTAAAATGTATAAACCACTTCATGGTTTTATTGCTACAACTAATGAAGTTAGTTCAAGAAACTTTTCTTAGGAACAGGATTCTAATTTTCTACAGAATGTTATTGATTGGCTTATCAGTAATGATTTATTATGAACTATGACAGCTAATAAAATAGATATAGGAAGTACCTTCGATATTGGAACAACTACAAGAGATTCCATGCCTGTTCTGGAATTAAAATTATTTTGCTTGCAAAAACCAGGATCTATTACATAGATGATGTTGTCTATGGTAAGAGAAGTTTCTGCAATATTTGTAGCTAGAACAACCTAAAACATATACAATACACTCAGGCAGAAAGACTTTTGTATTTATCAGATAAAGAAGAGTTAATTCCACAAAAAGTACCTTGCGAGCTCCTGGAGGAGTAGGAAGAAAAATTTTTGCTTGCATATCACTAGGCAGATTTGAATACACAGGCAAAATAATTAACTCTTTTATTTTAGATCCTAATCGACGAACTCTTTCTTGCAACAGCTCTTGACATGTTTCAATTTCTTCTTGACCAGTGAGAAATACGAGAATATCACCAAGGGTTTGTGTTGCATGTATCTGGAGTACAGAAACCACGCAAGCATCAATGTAATCTGCCTCGGGAGCTTTTGTATAGTAAATATCCACAGGGAAACAACGTCCTAGAATGAAAGTACAAATTCAATTAGCAAAATAGTTTTGTAAAAAAATAATATATTTATAGTAAAAACAAATAAAAAAATTTGAAAATCAGCAAAATGGATTGGGACCATGAATATTTTTTCTTCCATGTTAAAATAAAACTTTTGTTAAAATTAATTCCCACAGATGTATCAGAACACTGACCAATGTAATTTTAAAAAAGAATGAAAAGATAAAACAAGTTTTATAAAACAACAGATATTATAAAAAATGTGTTCTCATACAGCAAAGTTTAAAATGCTTTAAAAGTGAGTTCCCTTCCATAGTTGGGTTGTGTTCAATAAAAGCTACTTTGATTCATCTATCCTTCAACCGTCTGATCACAATGGTGATAACAGTTATTAATAAAATCAAATTAAGCAGACTAATACGACCGAATTAATCAGAAGGATGTCAATATATCTGATACAATACCAGAATCGAAATGTGAAGTTTCTAATGTGTTTTTAAATTACTTTTTACTGTCATGTGAAGTACATTCCTATTTGTGAAATTTTAAAATCTGTCTGCTTAATTTAATCATACTGATAACTATTGATCTACACATAAACGAGATGAACAACTTAAATGATGAAAATGATTCTATTAACAACACAAACCATTTCAATAATGTATGGCTAATCTTAATCAGAACAAAACTACCTATAACATGTATGTATATATGTATGTGTATGTGTGTATATGTATGTATATATGTATGTATATATGTATGTATGTATATATATATTAAATATTGCAAAGATATGTTAGATTCATTTTGATACTAAATAATCTAATTACACTTCTATAGGGCCAATTTCTGTAACTTAAACTATTAGAAAAACAATTTATTTAATATAAAATTGTTAACAATAGGTCACAAGAAATACAGACCTCGTATCCTGAATATTGGAGCTTCATCAAAGAAATCTGAGAACTTCTGAGCATCTAATGTAGCACTTGAAATAAGAAGTTTAAGATCAGGTCGGAAACGAGCAATATCTTTCACTAGTCCAAAAAGAATATCAGTATGTAAAGTCCTCTCATGAGCTTCGTCAATGATCATAACACTACAATAGAAAAACAGAAACAAAATAAAAATATTAAAATAACAATTTTCTACAGTGGCTTATATGAATCTTTAAAGATCAATTGTTACTTGTATGACTGCAAATCTGGTTCAGAAAGAAATTCCCTATGTAAAGTTCCATCAGTCATGTACTTTATAATAGTACGTTCAGATGTGCAATCTTCAAATCGAATACTATATCCAACCTGCAAAAAGTGTAATAAAGTTGTAAAAAACTACCACAAGATTAGTTTGTTAATTACCAAGGAATGAATAAAATTAAATAGATGAAGTATAGGAAACAAGCATTTTCATTGGCCATATAATATCTATAGGCATTAATTAATTTGGAGTAAAGTTAAATTTATTGGCAAATTTTTTTTTACATTTTGTTAAGTCTCCTTATGGAGGTAGAACATTAAAACCTGAAAGAAAGGGGAGACCCTTTGACCTTTTTAAACACACATAAAACTTACTAAAGACATAATTATACATTTTTAACAAATGTAATCTCTTTGTTTTGCATAAATGTCAACATGATGGATTATCTTGTATAATTAGGTATACAATACAAGTTAATGTTCCTCATGTAATATAATGAACTCAGAAATCTTTTTTATTTCAATTATATTTAACAATTTTAGGCACTTTAAATCATTTGGTAGAAGACTATAAAATTTTCTAGCTGTGTATATACATTTTTCCTTGGTTCATTCCTTTTTATATTTTGGCAATACAATACTTTTGTTTCTAGCAATACTTGCTGATGCAACAAATATATGGGATAAAATGTCATACTGGTAAATTATAGATTTAATTGTATACAATTGGGAGATGGTAAGCAAAGAATCTAATTTTAGTAGTTTTTTGAATCTCAAGGGCAACTTTTCAAGAATAGTTAGTTCACTATTATATGCTCCACCCCATTGTAATAATTCATAATTTAGAATACTGTATACATATGCATAGTATATTGTTATTAAAATTTTTGAAGGAAGATATTTGAGTTTATATGCTATAAATAAAAGGCATCTACATTTATTTGTTACATTTTTTATACGAGCATCCCATTTAAGTTACAGTTAACATGTATACCAAGATATTTAATTTTACTATGTATTATGAGATAATTTATAACATCAGTTCTTACTTCAATAATGAGAGAAAATGTTCATCAGAACACACAATAATGATTTTGTAATTTATTACAAATAATGTTTTGTAATTAATAGCTCACCTCATTGCCAAGTTTAACACCCATTTCTTCAGCCACACGAGCAGAAACACTCATGGCTGCAACACGTCGCGGTTGAGTGCATCCAATCTTCTTCTTATCCTTTGTGAAACCAGCATCATGAAGATACTGAGGAATCTGTGTAGTTTTACCAGAACCAGTTTCTCCATCAATTATCAAAATCTGTGAAAAAGAGACAATATATTTTTGAAAACATTAATTTTGGGCTTAACAACAACAAATGTACAAACAAACCTGATGATTTTTTACTGCTTGTATCAGATCTGCCTTAAAAGGAAAAATTGGTAGGCTGCGCCTTGTTTCTTCAATTGTAAGTCTTTTCCGCTGAGTTTCTGTAATCTTTTCACCCTCCTACCCCATAGAAGGAAAATATAAAATCAATTTCATAATACTTTCAAGAAATTGCTGAATTCAAATCTTATTCTCATTCACTATTAACAATATAAGCTCTTATATAATTGATTATTCAGAAGAATAGAATGGCACTCATTACTCACATCTTTTTCTTTTGTCCCGGGAAGAGTCAGAGCTTGAATAAATTCAATCTGATCATCGAGAACCAAATCATAATCCTTTCCTTCATCTTTTATTCGTTTCTCCTTTGCATCACGAGCACCAAAACGGAAAACTGCAGATGACATTTGTTCTTCTTCCCACTTGCGTTGCTCATAATGAGGAGCTTTCTCTCTCTCATCAACTTCCTCATACTTCTCATCAGTTTTACCCTATTAAAAGGAAAGAATCTACATCTAAATGAAGGCATTTTAAAATTTTTACTCTGTCAAATGACATGCAAACATTCTAGGAGTTTGTCCAAAACTTTTGAGGACAACCATTCCAGGAAACAGTTCTTAAGAAGGATAATTGTCTTTTACCAAACCTTTCTAAACCTTATTTTAAAATGAGTAATACCAAACTTTCATGAAGGCATGAACACAAAATAGTTGGGAAAATAATAATTATTCATAACCACCTAAATGAACAAAGAAAGTCAATTTCCTTCATCACTTTGTTTGCTTTACTAGGCAATAAATTATTTATTTATGTGTCTAATGTTTAAGGTAAAAGGTCTGATTGTTATGGGAAATAAACTTAATTATGAGACACTCAAATATTATTACCTTTCGTGCATCCTGTGGCATATGATAACGTTGGACTTTCTCCAACTCTCGAGCTCTCTCATGTTCTTTTGCTAACTGTAAAAGTTTCTTCTTGTGAACACGATCTCGTCTTTCTCGTTCTGTTAACCTGTAAATAAAAACATTTTCTTCATGAATTCTTCCATAAGTACAATTTCATAAATATTGTATGAAAATAGTCCAAAATATTTATATCAAAATTCAAATTAGCCAAGGTAGACAAAATAATTAATTAAATAGACTCACTCATCTTCTTGGAACAGAAATTCATCATCAATAATGTCAGCCTCTAATTCTGCAACTTTATCATCTTTTCTTTTTTCTAAATATTTTCTTCTTGATTCTACCCTTAATTTGGGGATGATTTTTGAGCGATCATCTGATTCTAATTTTAGCCTTTTTGCAGCTTCCTCATAAGCTTTTTTATCTATAGCAATATTAAGAGTGTCAAAAATAATTGTCTTCAAATATTAAGAAAATTATGATACAAAATATATCAAGAGTGCAATGAATAAGAGATTCACAAAGATACCTAGCCCAGTTACTATATTCCTTGTTTTTGCTTTGTCCTTTTGTTTCAACCGCTCAGCAAACTCATCTCTTTCCTTTAAATCTTGTTTCCTTTGCCTTTCAACTCCATCATCATCGGATGAATCAGACTCAGACCTGTAATACCGTTTAGGCTCAGATTTCGAGGTACTTGGTCTATCATACTTATGCTCTTTTCTTCTTCTATGACTAGTTTCTCTATCCCTGTGAGAGTCTTTATGTTTCCCCATTTTCTACAATACAACAATTTTCTCTTCTTGTCAAATTGTTAATGTATCAGTACGAGGCACACCTAAGAGGTTATGTTTATAACCTCAAATTCATTCCCATACAGTCCATCAAAGCCTATTCTAAACCACCCAACCACAAATGATATAATTAATTTCAGAAATGGATTTGATAGTTTCAATTGCCAAGAATATTATGCCCATTAAACATTCTGCCACAATCAAATCGCACAATCGTAGTAGAAAACACAGACAACTTCCCCTTCCTCATACTCTGTTCATACCATACGACGTAGAGATGTGACGTTCGTGAACGAACGATTACAAAGGAACGAGTTCTTTCAATGAATTGTTCACCCCTATTGGGGTGAACTTTTGGTGGACGTTCTTCGTTCATCTAAATATTAAAATTTTTCTCTCTCTTTAGTTATTCCAGAAAATTGAGTGATATCGTAGAAAATATATCGGTTTAATAATAGCCAAGTCTCTTTTATAGATTACATCAAATTAAACAAATAGTACAGTAAACAAATAGAAACTCCTGTAAACTTTATTCAAGGAATTAAATATCTTAACGTGTCCCTGCATTTATATTTATGAAACAGTCGTGTTTGTTAATACCAAATTACTGAAGTGCCACCCTTGCTTCATACGAAACAGTCTCGTTCACGAACACAATACTCACAATAGGAATAATATTCATCGCCCTAGAGTGTCAACCACTCTTTGCCAAAAAGGTCCATATCATTCGGGAATCGTTCTATATAATGTCCTGCCCGAGAATATAAAAGATGTTATGAAATTGAATCTCTTCAAATCCGCTGTTAAAAACTACCTCCTGCACCAGTGCTTTTACAATGTAAAAGAATTTAATGATTTTAATAAAAGTTAAATCCATCTTGTACTTTATCACGCCATTGCTGTAGTACTTTTTAAATAACTTATAACAATTTTAAAAAAAATATTTTCTTGCATGATTGTGTTGTCTTATGGCTCATATTAATTTAGTTTCATGTGTACTCAACTTTGGCACGGTTGTGTACATTAATTCTGTAGCCTCATCCTGGCCCGGGTTTTTCTCCGGTTTTCTTACGGGTATAGGAGGATTTCTTATACAGGTTCTCTAAGCTTTGTCTAGGGGCGTGTTTATTGCAACAATAAATCGTGAATTTAGTGTTATTTCAATTCTTATTATTTGTACACCTATACTCAGAATAATCAATAGTTCGATAATAATTCGTACATGTAAAATAAATTTTTTGTGTTAAATTACAAGCATATTGACATTCTATTAGTATTATAACTAGCAGCTAACTTTTCATCTTATGTAGGAATTTTTGCTGAAATTTTTGAATCCGCCTCTGCCTTAGGGCCCTTGTTCGGAATTGATGGGATGGTCCCTTGCTTGCTTCCGGAGAGTAAATTAGTTTATTGTCCTCCACGTGGTCATACGCAGTTTGTACAGCTTTTTTGACAATAAATTTATTATTAAATTTATTAAACAAATAGTAAACACAGCAACGTAAAAGCAAAATATGAAATAACGTTAACATATTGGAATATAAAAACCCTAAACGCAAATGAAAAACTGTCACAACAAATATTGTGTTCAGCCAATCTAAATCCCCACAGGGGACTTATATCTAGTAAGTACGTATTTGGCAAACACGGGGCCCCGAGCTGAGTCTGGCATTGCTTCCACTTACTTGTGCTAGACTCCTTCTTTTCTGTTTACTGACCTTCCTTGATCACCTCTCCTTCTTTTCGATCCCGACGCTATTTGGGCTAGGGTATCTTTCATTTTCCTCATTTCCTCCCCTCATTTTTTGTTCTACCCCTCATTCTTTCCCCCCTTCAATTCTCCCCCCTCATTTTTTGTCCTCAATGTTCTGAGATATGTTTTGGTATGTTGTAATTCAGGAGGGTTTTTAGTGGAAATGGTTGAGTCATTCGGCGAGTCCCACACGTGGGGAGAGTCATGTTGGCTCTCCCTAGTGCGTAACTGCATTTTCCCTACCTGTACAAGTTTTTACGGCTCCAGTGACTTTTGATGTCGACGAGCCTTAAATCCCCACAAAAAACATCAATAGGTCATATTATATATTCAGCAATACTGGATTCAATAAATCAATCAAAAGTTTCTCAAAAACACTTTATGAATTCTGTGATTTTTCATTATTTTTTAGAAAATGATCAGTATATATTGTTTTATATCCCCGAATAGATAATATAACAATATTGTTCTCTACGCAATCATTATCCACACAATCTTTTAATATAACCGTTAATAGTTGACATAATTCGTCGAGAATTGATCTTTCAGAACGTAAAAATCCTCCCCGACCCACAGATTATATTGGGTACCTTCTATAATCTGTGCCCCGACCATCGTTCCTACTTCGAACGCTATTCACGAGTCCAACCATCGTTCCTACTCCCTACGCCGTTCACGTGTCCGACCGTCGTTCCTACTACGAACGCCGTTAACGAGTCAGACACAGTCTGGCTAGTACCAACACACTTCACTTGGTAGGGAAGTTCTTACAGTGGGTTTTTTTTGTGGGGCTTTAGGGCTCATACTTACAGTGGTCCTGAAGTAAAGTGGTATTGAAATGATTTCTTTGTTATTCACTCTTGTGAAAACGCTGTTCCTAGGATCCTGCTTGCAGCTGATGTCTTCTGGCTGAGTATCTTCTGGCAGAGTTTTTGTGTTTTGTGTTAAACAAATTGGTGCCGAAAACCAAGGTTCGAACCAGGGACCTCTCAATATTGGAAGATTCTGTTCTTCTGATGAGTATATGGTAGAATTTATTGAATTATTCTGTGAAACTAACAAGTGAAATTTCTTCATTGTGTATTCTTCTCATACCATCTCAGATTGGACTGTTGATAGTAGAGAATTGATTAATCTTATACTCTTACATGTTAGCACCTTAAAACATTTTCTGCAAGGTGTTAATGTTTCATAATTCCTTGTTTTTTGTATAAAATTTGAATAGACTTTTGATTGTCATCCAGAGGGATACCATGTCAAGTTGAGTTGTTTTTTAGCAATCTTAATAGTGCATGTTATTACTACATGTGATTACTCCTTACTCTTACATGTTTTTAATATAAAAACTAAGCCTCTAAAAAATTGAAGTGAGCAGGCACCTTAAAAAGAATTTTCTCTTAACAAGCTACAATCAAGGTAGAATACATTGAAATCTAACAGGTTGAGAAGTGTTGAAAAGTGTTGTTTTGTTCTTTGTTCCTTGTCTTGAAGGTATCTAAACCATTTATTGTCATCATGTTGTAAGTCATCATGCCAAAATCAAAGAAAATTTTTGAATTGAAGTTGTTATATATTCAAAAAGCACTTCACAAGCTGTCATCATTTCTTGATGAAGGTGAAGTGTCCTCAAATCAAGCTGAGAACAGACTAGCTCATTTAGAAACGGTCTGGGTTGAATTAAGTAAGCTGATGGAGGAATCAATGTTATATTGAACCAAGAATTGTTATCTGAACTAGAAGATTTGTATTTTAACACAAAGGATAGCATTACCTCACTTATAAAAAATTCTAAAAACAATAGCTCTGTTAACTCCCAAGAACCACCACAACAAAATGTTTCACCTAACGGTTTAATCAGACTTGCTCCAATTTCAATACCTGTTTTCTCCGGTTGGTTAGAAAATTGGACTAGGTTTTTTAATTTGTTTTCTGATTTAATTGTGAGAAACAAGGGCTTAACGGATGTGCAAAAAATGCATTATTTGATTTCATCTCTAAGAGGCGATGCTCTATGGTTATTAGAAAATTATGACATATCAGACCATAACTTTACCTTGTGCTGGAAAAAACTTATTGAAAATTATCATGACGTTAACAAGATAGCTATGAAATATTGTTCAGAAATGATCAAAAAGCTCGCGTTGAAATCTAAGGGTCTTAATGATATGAAAAAATTCATTTCCGAGTTTTCTTCTCATATCGATGAAATAAACACGTTACAATTAGATTTGGGATTGGAAAATATATTATTGCAAACTATTATTTTAGAAAAATTGGACTTGGGAATGAGAAGGGCTTGGTTTATGGAATTCCCTTCTGGTTCAAACGACATAAAACTCTTAATAAAATTTCTTGAAAAACGTGTTAAGGTGTTGGAGATGTCATTGGATTCTTCAGTAATTCATGTAGACAGTCAAGATAGGTGAGGGCCAAAGGAGAATATTGAAAGAAAGCAGGTAGTTTACCATGAGATTAATTCGACAAATCATAGGTTTCCTTCAAAATGCTCTTATGTTCAAAAACATTTCATAGATTATACAAATGTTCGAAGTTTTTAAATTTATCTCCAAGGGAAAGAAAAAACAATTATTGCTTTAATTGTTTAGCTCCATTTAAAAAAGATCATACTTGTTCCAAGAAAACCTGTCTCTTTTGCAAGAGAAGTNGCACAGATGGCTATGATCATCTCTGTGGGAGGCAATGCACTTTGTAGCTGCAATTGTATTGCTTTTTGGGAAATAAATAAATACAAAAATAAATACAAAATATTGAAAAGGCAGTAATCTTACCAACAGCTAATGTGTATGTCAGAAATGCTAGCGGTCACAACATTCCTGTAAGAGCGCTCATTGACTCTGGTTCAATGTCAAATTTCATTTCTGAAAGATTAGTTCAAAGATTACAATTGATTAGAATTAAACAAACAAAATTGTCTTCGGTTAACTCACTGAAAACTGGTTCAAATGCTGTTACCATGGTAACTATCTCACCCTTCAACCATAAGTATACCAGTAAAATCAAGTGCGTCATTCTCCCAAAGGTATCTGCAAATCTGCCTATTAAAGACATTAATGTTAGTTCGATTTCCTTCCCTAATAAGGTCAAATTAGCAGACCCTCAGTTCTTTAAATCCGGTCCAATTGACATGCTTTTGAATTGTGAAGTATTTTCTCAAATATTACTCAACAAAAAATATAATTTCAAATCTTTTCCCTCAATAATCAGTACAAAATGGGTTTATAATTGCTGGGTCGATACCTTCAGAGGTGGTCGAAGAATATTCTTGTAATTTCACAATGCATGAAGAAAATAATTCGAATAAATCCCTTGAGGAACAGTTAAAATCATTTTGGGAATTAGAGGGCTTCAATCAGAACGAAGAGAAGTCATCGGTTGACCCAGCAGAGTTACATTTTAAAAACAACACTCTCAGACTCTCTGATGGGCGTTTTCAGTTGTCGTTACCGTTCAATCAGGAAACAAAATTGCTAGGAAAGTCATATAATTTGGCCAAAAAGAGATTATTAATGTTAGAAAAACGGTTTGCCATTGACGAAGGTTTGCAAAAAGATTATAAAGCATTCATTGATGAATATTTAAATTTAGGTAATGCCACGAGAGTAGGAAATGAGGTATTCGAACAAAATCATTATTTTATCTCTCATTTCGCGGTGAGAAATGCAAATTCAACCACGACACCACTGAGAGTAGTTTTTGATGCTTCTGCGTGTACTTCAACCGGATATGCAATAAATGATCTTTTGATGGGAGGTCCACGAATTCAACGAAACTTAATGGATATATTATTGGAATTAGAGTAAATATAGTGACATTCAGTGCTGACGTTCAAAAAATGTACAGACAGGTTAAAATAAAACCATCTGACAAAATGTTTGAATTGATTCTCTGGCGTGACGACCCAGGAAGAAAAATCCAAATTCTATCTCTCAATACCTTGACGTATGGCTTTAAAAACAGTTCTTTTGGTGCGGTAAGATGCTTGTGGGAATTAGCAGAGGAAAGCAAAGCGGTATACCCGGAAGCTAGCGATAATGTAAAAAATAATTTATACGTAGGTGATTTACTGAGCGGAAGTCATGATGTCAAATCAGCGGTAGGAATAGCCCAACAAATAAATGACATATTAGCACAAGGTAAATTTCATCTAACTAAATGGGCCAGCAACAGCCCAGAATTCCTGTCATATTTTTCAAAAGAAACCTTAGCGCAATCACCGTTGATTTTAAAAGCCGAAGGCCACTTAAAAACTCTTGGTTTAAAGTGGAATCCTACAGATGACACATTGAGCGTGTGTGGCAAATTCGAACCTTTACAGGTCCCTTCTGTGGGTACCAAAAGAAAAATTTTGAGTGTTATCAGCATGATTTTCGATCCAAATGGTCTTTTAATCCCAGTAACGATACGGTTCAAATTGTTCATTCAAAAGCTGTGGAAGGCAAAGTTACCGTGGGATGTTCCTATCGAAGAAGAGCTTCAGAAAGAATGGGAAGAATTGTCGGAAGAGTTGAAGTTCATTCCAGATGTGAATTTTCCTCGTTGTGTTATTCCACCTGGTTGTTCAACCACCTTCTCCTTGCATTGTTACACTGAGGCAGGTCCTAAAGCGTATGGTTGTGTCATTTATGTCGTTTCTAAAAATGGTAGCATTAACACAAGCAATTTATTGTGTTCTAAAACTCGAGTAGCCCCTTGCGCTCAAAATTTGACAATCTCAAAGCTGGAGTTGTGTGGAGCAGTGCTACTTGTCAAATTCGTCGACAAAGTAAGAACCAATCTGCCAATTCTATTTAAAAATATTCATCTTTACACTGACTACCATTGTATTGTCCTGGATAAAAAATAAAAATTCTAAAACTGAGCCCTTTGTGTCTCATAGAATTCAAATCATTAGAAACTTGTCTAGAGATGTGAAAGGTCGCATGTGAAAGGTAGTGAAAATCCAGCTGATCTTTTAACCCGTGGAATGTCTGTATCTGCCCTGAACGACTCAGGATTATGGCGACATGGTCCTGATAATCTGAGAAAGGAAATCAGCCATGTTCAATTTATGCAAAATTAAATAATTTCAAAAACCTTGTCAGAAAGTATTGTGCCCTCTCATACTATTGTAAATGAAGTCGTAGAGAAAAAGGAAAATGAAAAGGCAGTAATCTTACCAACAGCTTGTCAAATTCGTCGACAAAGTAAGAACCAATTCTATTTAAAAAGTAAGATTAAGATTTTTTAAACTTCTCTATCATCAAAAATTCCCTTAAGATAGGGAGATTCGCTATTCAAGTCCTAAATATTAAAATCAACAGTCTGTATAATATAGTACCGCTAAGAAAATCACTCATTCAGATATGAAAGATTACAACAACCTAACTCCACTCCGCGTAATGAAAAACGCATTCATACTGAATTATAAATTATAATTCAACACAAGCCCTGAAATTGGTTCTAAAAAACATGTTTCTGTTTTCTTTAGAAAAGACCTTTACAAAATAAAGGAATTTACATTACTCATTGCTAATTTCACCCTTAATTAATGCCAGAGAAATATTAATCTCCGCAGGACTAAACAAATTGACATTTATAAAATAGTTGAAAAATCTTCGGAGGCAGGAGGACTTGAGTACAATAAACACTCTAAGTAATTGCCATTTAGTTAATTCTGTGTAATAAAAATTCCCTCAAAATAGGGCAATTATAACAATATCAACATCCTTTAATTTCGAGCCAATAGCTTATGTAGGTTAGTTTTATACCGGAAAGAAAGAATTCCTTTCTTCCTTCCTGCTCACTTTAGTGCACGTTTCGCTGATACCAGAACGTCAAGACCTTGAGGTCATTGACAGCGCATTATCGGTGCATAAAATATTTAATTATATTCTGAACATCTCAACTTCTTCTCTTCGCCTCCCGAACTTACTTGAAAAAATTTATCTAACCACCTGTGTTATCATCGGTCTTGGTCAAGACTTCGAACCTCGGCCGCCCTGGCCCCACATTATGTTTCGAAAAAGCTCAATAGACGCTTGTAAGATGGTGCAGGCAATAGATTAAGTACACCTGAGACGATCAGCCAACTCTTGCGTACAGGTGTGCCATAGCGCCTGCGCAGTTCAGTAAAATTGACATTCCCGCTTTGAAGATTTGTATATTCTTCAGTAAGCGATTGGCCACCGCTGGGACAACTGAATTATATCACAGCTGCTACTCCCTCGCAAAGGGGTAGTTTAAATTTACGCCACCAGATAGCACCAGTGCCCGAGATCGCGAAGGGCAGGCGAAATCATTTCAGAATCCCTTCAGCAGAACGCGCAGCTGTCGCTCGCCCTTGACAGTCGAATGACGATGGAAGTTCATCTGTTTTTTAAAGCTGCTTTGTTACGAAAAACGAGGAAGAGTCTGAAAATAAGTATTGTATCTTATCAAATTCGTTTTTGGTCATTTTTTCATATTGAAACATTTATTTTAAATTCACATTATAAATAGTGTGAATTATTTCATAATTTCAACTTATTATTGGCATAGCAATAAAAAACTTCGACAATGAAGTGTTACTTTTTATAAGCTCCAATGAGATTAATTCTGCTTCAACAATTGGTGATTTATTTTTGAAGTGATCTTTGTTATACACTCTTGTGAAAACGCTGTTCCTAGGATCCTGCTTGCAGCTGATGTTTTCTGGCTGATTGCCTTCTGGCAGAGTTTTCGTGTTTTGTGTTAAACAAGTGGCATCTTTTACACAAAACGTTTAATTGTCGTGCCCAAGGAATAAAAACATATAAACAAAATCACTTTAAAATTAGTGTAAACTCAAATCACTTCGTTTTATTCTTATATGGATATGGCACAAGAATGTGGGATACGTAACATCTCCCAATTTCTCTCTCTTTACGTAGTTCTGATATATAATTACCTTTATTAACTATTTCTGAATTATATGTCTCATATTCTGGCATTAATATATTATATGACGCGAGAATGTGAAATTCGTAACATCCCCCCACCCAACGATTAGCTGATGAGAGCGGGAAAACATGTGAACGATGGAACGACATTGAGTGAACGATTCCGGAGAGGGAGTTGTAGGTGAACGACTCGTTCCTTCNGAACGAAATTTTGTATCATATGACCATGACATTTTGTATCATATGCATATGACATTCAATCGTTTGAAAACAATTCCAAACTAGACCTTGACTAGTCGAGGCATCGAATCTGCATCGAAAGCTTATGCAGCATCGCCAACCCTAGACGTACGGTTTTCTTGTTTTCGCTTACTTTTATTTCATTAGTTATCTCATTTCTTTTCCTAGTTTGGATCACAAGATATGTATTCTACGTACATTTCTATTCATATTTCGAATCTCGCATAAAAACTGATACCCAATGCCTCAGAACCTTGCTCCACAGGCATACGCTTATATATGATATAGAACCTAATACGCTTATAAATAATCTATAGTTCGATAATAACTTGTACATGTAATTTTTTGCGTAAAATTACAAACATATTGACATACTATTAGTTTTATAACTCGCAGCTAACTTTTTATCTTATCTAGAAACTTATGCAAAAATTTTTTGAATCCGCCTCTGCCTTAGGGCCCTTGTTCGGAATTGATGGGATGGTCCCTTACTTGCTTCCGGAGAGTAAATTAGTTTATTGTCCTCCACGTGGTCATACACAGTTTGTACTGTTTTTGACAATAAATTTATTATTATTATTATTAGAACCAGCGGGTTCTGCTGCGGGTTGTTCAAGATACCGAAGATGTTGTTTGATATCGTCTTCTGTCGCACATCCGCTTGGGGGAGGGAAGGTATTGAGCGCAATGACTTATACGCAGCCTGAGAGGTGAATTAAGTTAAGGAAAATGCATGTAATTTAGTTTATTGCCCCCCCCCCACCCAACGTGGCCATACGCAGTTTGCAACTGCTTTTTAGACGATAAAGTTGTTTTTTTTTACAATAAAGTTTTCTTTTAACAATAAAGTTTCTTCGCCCAAGTTGGTACAAGTGCAAGAGATAGACCCAACTTCGTTTCCTCCTCGGACAACCTGTAAGTATATTTATATTTCTGTCTATGTAATATTCAGTCTGGAATCTATGACCGGGTGTGCTAATGGGGTGGGATAGTCGCATCCACGAAAATGACTTCATCGCCCCTTCGACGATCACGACGATGGATAATTCCCTTCGTCTTACTTCGGTGGTCGGTGGGGAAATCCGGAAACAAAATGTGGTTAACTCTAAGACACTTTCGATTCCATGTGTCACGTCGTCAAAGCAGCGCTCAAACATTCGCTGAGACAAAATTATATTTTATTAACAATGGAGTCAGCCAGAATAACGAGAGCTGGAAAGTGAACAATTTCCAGGAAAAGTGAACAATTTCCAGGAAAAGTGTAGTTCACCGTGCGCGACAATGAAGGGACGTGGAAAACAATGGGAACTATGTGGTGTCGTGTGCATCGCTTGAGTAGATTGAGGTGCTTCAGTGGTCTCGGGTGTAGACACTCAGGGCTGTGAGACTGTGTCCTTCAGACGGGGAGGCTGTGCCGGACGCTGAACCGAAATATTGACTCTTCTTTGATGCCAGAGGGGGGCGTAGAGAAGTTACGGGTTGCAACGGGCTGAGTCAATGTGTAATGTTTCAGAGTCGTCAGCTCTGGGAGTTTGAATGGAGGTATTTCATATATAATTTCCACGTTGTATATTGCTATAAGTATTATGTACATAAATTATGTAAATATTTGTACATAATAATCAGTCTTTATATTTCTGAATTTCTGTAGGCAAACTCAGTGGTGGCAGCCGAACGTAATTAGTTGTGTAGCAGTAAATTACTAGTCGCTACCATTACCGCAAGTGACGTCGGGCAGGATTGAAGTTTGCATTGAGTAATTATCTCGGATGAACTCTGTGCTATTAACTGGGAGTACCGCGGGGGCACTGGGGATGTCACACATGTTTCATTATTTGTAAGACATTAGATCAAGCAACGTATTCACAACAACCCTATCATATTCGGCTATAAAGTTTGTTCCATATATAGCTATTAGGGATATATTCCAGCTATGCTGAAGAAGGTGCATAAACAGTAAATACATAAACTAGATTATGAAGGATATGTTGTTATCAAACTTTTATTTTAGCATGAAACGTCCTATAATATCTCGTCTACTAATACATCAATTTTTGTGTCTGAATGACGGCATGTCCGTTGCTGACTGCTGCCTTCACCAACCATCCTTCTCGTGAAGATGATCTCCAATTCCCCCTTGTAAATATTGGGTCAATAAAGAAGTTGCTCTTTGCACGGAACCAGTCTTATCTTCTGTGATTGGCCCTCTCCACAATCTGTAGATAGGGCTTCTTCCTCTCTTCTCTTCTCCCACCCCCTTACATGTCAGGTCAGCGCTCAGCTTACTTCACGACAATGGTATTGGGTGAGAGAATTGCTAATAAACTCTTTTCAAAAACCATTTTTAGGGTACATAAATGTATTTTCTACGTATACATTTTGTATTATTTGGTTTTCAAGTCAAAATATGAAGTAGGTTAACTAGAAAATGTTTGGTAATTGTGGAGCGTTAGCAACATTATCAAAGAATGATAAATTAAAAGACGTTTCTATGTTGCTCATTGTTTTATTGTTATATGTAGTCAATTGCCTAATTATGAAGTCAATTGTCAATTGCAATTCAATTGTTCTCAAAATACTAAGAATTTTTACCATGTTTGTTTTTTATCAGTTTGGCCGCAAATATAATATGTCGTACATCATATTATTTCATTTTATACTTTCATATTTGTATACCTCGTATCAAAAAGATAATTTTCCATTATGTTAGTCATTTAAAACTGAATTTCAGGTAAGTTCATGTCAGTTATGGTAAGAGGAATTTTAATTCTTGTATATAGAATGTTTCTTTGTGAACTCATAAAATTATTAACTGGTAATTTTCCCTTGATTGATGCATGCTCGCTTGCTGAGGAGCTCACTGGAGGTTTTACCCAGATCCTCATTTGGGGCTTTGTCCCAGCAAGCTTGTTGGTTGGTTCTACCAGTAAACTTTTCGGGGCTTTACCTCAGCGGAGCACCAAGAGTGGGTACCATTCAGGAATTGATAATGTGTCACATTGTCCGGAATCTAATGCTTTCTTACAGGGCAAACTCGATGTGAGTTCCTATTTTGAACATGGTATAGCGTGTCGGGTAATAATTGGTTTGTGATTGCTTACTGTTTTGTGAGTAGCTTACTGCNTGGATGTCAGTAATTAATTTTTCTGTTTCATAATCCAGTTCTTGCTTGCTTTGGAGTGATACGCTTAATTTTACCATATTATTTCAATTAATTTTTTTTTCGTGGGGCTTTAGGGCTAGTCAACATCGAGGTCATTAGAGCCCATGCAAGTAGGGAAAAATGCAGTTTCGCACCATAGAGAAGAGCCGTAATGACTCTTCCCCGTGTGTGGGACTCGCCGAATATCTCGACCATACCCACTAAAAAACCCTCCTGAAATCAACAAATATCTAAAGAGAAAGATGAAAGAAAAAACAGAATACCAATACATTATTTCACAAAAAAGGAAAACAATTTTTAAATATTATATTTTCGAATTACAGAAACGAACGATGAAAACAAAGAAGACAGTAAAGATGAAAAGGGAATGCAAATTTTAAACCCTCCCGAGAACTTGTGGGAGGAGCCCCGATCTACTCATAAAATTCAATAGTTTATTAACATTAACCGTTTCATTTCCGAGAATTGTTGGTAAATCTGCAGCCAGACCAATTTGTCTCCGTATACTTGAGTATCTTCTGCAATCAGTTAGTAGGTGACGCACTGTCAGAGAACAGCTACACTCCTCACAAACGGGTTCATCATCAAGTAGTAAGAGATACCTAAGAGTGAGAGGACAATGTCCTATGCGCAGGCGGGTCAGCAAGACCTCGTCGCGCCGGGCTGGCCTACAGGAACTGTTCCATGACTTAACAGAAGATTTGATAAGTCGGAGCTTATTCCTTTCAACAGCTAACCACTCATTGCTCCATTCACTCAGAATCCTTATCTTGACGGAATTTAGGAGATCTCGTTTTGGAATCGTAGAGAAATCCACGCGATTCCTGAGGCATGCCGTCTTTGCGGAATCGTCTTCTTCCTCATTTCCACTGATACCCACGTGTCCGGGAACCCAGCAAAACATTATGTTCTTTCCATCACTTTGCAGTGAGAAAAGTACATCCTGGATGTTCTGGATTAGCTTATCAGGTGGATACATGTTCTGGATTGCTTGGAGGGCACTCAGCGAATCAGAACAAATCAGGAAATGTGATCCGCCGGAGCACTTTGTAGTTCGCAATGCTCGCAATATAATTTCTTTTGTAGTTCGCAATTTCCTTTGATAATGTTCTAATGTTAAGTTGCATTTAAGCAAGTGCATGACTTGTTTCAAGTGAATTAAGCAGAGTACGAGTGAATGACTTGTTTCAAGTGATTTACTAAGGAATGAGGAAAATGTTATTGGACTTGAATGGCATTTGCGTGAATAAAATATAATTTGTATTAATATTTTAAAGTAACACTTAGCATACTGCATAACATTTTCGCCTCTACCTTTGGTGCTGCTGGTTTAAACCTCGGTTATTTCAAATAGAATTTGCAGTAAGGCAGGTTTTCTCGGGGTACTCCCACTTCCTCTGTATTTTCATTCCACCACAACTTTCACTCATCACCATTCGCCCCTCACTTCATTTATACATTGCCAACCTCAGGGCGGTGCATGGAAAGTTATGTGGCATTCTTGTCACACTTCTGCTATGAGAGACCACATCTCATCATCCATCTCAGACACTCTGTATACGGTAAAAGGAGTGAAGACTAAGTAAGTATTTAATATTCGATGTAGTTTTTATTAGTCACTGTTTTTACCAATTTACTTAACCATATTTTGATGGTATATGCTACCGTCCTCTGGGCTGTAATAATACACAATACACTTATATGTGTGTATAATTTATTAACTTTAAGACTTCTCTAAATACGTCACACGAATGTTCACATAATAGAATAAACCTCCACTAATGGAATGTATATTGAAAAATTTGAACTTCTTCCTCTCTTGAGCCAGATCTCTTCATTGGGGTCTGATAGTTTACAGACAACTTTTAGAGTCAAGAAGTTCTGAGGACTATTGTAGCATCTTTTCTCCTCACGTGATCCAATGTAGGAGGTCATACGAAGTCTTCACTTCTTTCAGGTGAAATTCAATGGGCCAATCTTTCTCAAAGTATTGATTATCTTAAATAAGTAGTCATTGGATAGAGCCAGCATATAAGATTATGTGTACCCTGCAAAACCTGAACCATTTAAAAGCAAACACAATTTAGGTCTCTGGGACAACTCAACAAATTGCTTTCCTAACCCTCAATGAATGCAATACTCCTTATTATGGGTATTTTTTTACTGATCCTGGAGCACTGATTTAAACACCGATTATCAATACAGTGAAGTCCGGTTATAAGAGCTTATAGTGTACAATATTTGCGGCACCAAGGTTTAACGTATGGAAACAATGCATTTATTTCCCAGGTATTAGAGACCCGTTTGTAAGAGATTCGAACTTATAGTGGACAAAATATTTTTCCCCGCGGCCAATTCTATTCCGTTTGGAAAAGACAACCAAGGAAATTTCCGCGAAGTTTCATCTAATGACCATTATCGCGCATGCATCCGGTACCAACCACTGAGAGACTTACGCAACAGTGTGCAAGAAATGACATATTTCGCGGAAAACTCTTACAAATGGGTCGGAATTGATTGCGTTCATATTCCCACTACGTTGCTTGAGTTCGTTAGTAGTGATTGCTTGGTTGCGTTGTAAGCGAGGATACTCAGGTTCAGTTTTGGATGGCTTATAGCTTTTATTTTATTAAAAAAAAGAAAAACAATTTTGTACGAAATTTGACTTCGAAGCGTAATATGTTGTCAATCGGTAACAAACTTAATATTATTAAAGAAGCCGAAAAATTTGAAGGGATGTTGCGACAAGTTGCGGCGCACCAATTGGACATTCTCGCCCGATAAAATAATGAAGTAGAAAGAAGAAATTGTCTACGCTGTTGGGACAATGAATAAGGTGATGAAGATGTCCATGAAATGAAAAAAATTCGAAAAAAACTAAAATATAAACCGAAATGCGGTACCGGAAATATAAATTTTGTTCTTCGCTTTTGATATTTACGGTAATTATAAACAAAAATTGTTAAAGACAATTTTCTTATCTCCGTCGCCGGCTTTAATATTATTTAGGTTTCCATTTGGCCCGCGGTAGTGAACCATGAACAAAATGTTCGGATGGTTTGAGGCATTGAATTTCTATACGCATACAAGTCTCGCAGGATAGGATTTCTTGTGCTGATTTTGTGTGACCTGAGACAACGCAGTTAATGTACACCACGAGTGGGATCGCTCTTGTCGCATCGTTAGGTATAGTACGCTGAGATTATTTTTCTCTTTATCTGTTAAACTTGAACTGCAAATCCACCATGTAGACATCTCCACAGCCTTTTTAAATGATGAGTTAAAAGAGGAGATATATATGTCTCAAACTGAGGGTTTTCCAATAATAGAAGGTAAAGTGCGAAAACTAAGGAAAGCTGATTACGGTTTGAAGCAAGCGTTATGAGAAAGTTCATGTAATCCCGATAGAGATTGGTTCTGATCATTCAAAATATGAACCTTGTGTTTATGTGTGGAAGAAAGGAGAGAAACTTGTAATAGTTGCATTGTATGTAGATGATTTTTTTAAAAATGATCTGTGTCATTTTGAAAAATTGAAGACTGTTTTGTCACAGAATTTTTCTACCAAAGATGGTGTAAAATTAGACTAAACGAAATTTTGTGAGATTATTGTCAAAGTTTGGTATGCTGGACTGTGTGAGTATGTAGACTCGGTAGAGTGCGATTTGTCGTTAACTACGAGTAAAGAATGTGCCATATCAACAGGCAATTGGAGGTTTATTGTATTTATCGTTGTGTACTAGGCCAGATATTGCATATGCTGTAAATCATTTGAGTCAATTCAACAATTGTCATGGAAAAGAGCATTGGAATGCTATACAGAGTATTTTAAAAAGGGACTAGGAGTAATGGAATTGTTTACTCCAAGTGTGATGATGATGATGTTGGATATTGTGATGCTGCTTTTGATAATTATCTTGAATTAAGAAAATCAGTTTCTGGATATTTTTAAAATCTTGGTCAAGGAGGAATTAGTCGGGAGAGTAGGATGCATATAACTGTATTGTCTAGCAGAGTACATTAGTATAACACACCTCTAAGGAAGCAGTGTTCCTAAGGGGATTTCTGTTTGAGCTTTATGGACAATCTGGTGCTATATTAATGTATAATGATAATATGTGCCTTAAAGTTGACTGAATATCAGGGATTTCATGCTAGAACCAAACATATTGATGTTAGGTTTCATTATGTTTGTGAGCTATGTAAAAGTGAGGTGATGATATTGTGCCATAAATCTACCACAGAAATGCCTGCAGATGTACTCAGGTTGTCTTGTCAGGGTTAACTTGTCTGAATCATCTGAGATGTATTTTGCCATGAGTGTGATTTAGATGTCAAGATTAAGGGAGTGTGTTGGATTTAGGTTGGCAATATGTAATCCTTGTCATCTATATTTTTTAATGTACAGTTTCCCGTTTTCGGCAGTATTCGTAAAACACCTGAGCTGAAAGGAGCATTCTTGTCTTATTTGTGTTAGTCACCTTTATCACTCCTAGTCACTGGACTAGCCACTGCTATATAATTATAACAGAAGGTTTTTCTTAACCACATGTAATTGTTTAGTAACGTATCCAAAATCAGATAAAATCCGACCATGCGAACACATATATATTCCCATTTTAAAATAAAGGTGTTTTTTTCCTCGAATTATGTTTTATGTACTGGATGTACTATTTCCTGTTTCCGGCTGAAAGGAGCGTGTCTTATTTGTGTTAGTCACCTTTATCACTCCTAGTCACTGGACTAGCCACTGCTATATAATAATAACAAATAACAACAATCTAATTTGTATAAAAAACATAATTTATGAAGAAAGTTTGCCTGTTCTACTGTTTCCCCTTGATGTAGTCGGCAATGGCTAACAGGACGAACAAAAATTTAATTATCTCTTCAGAATGTTCAATAACCTCTACAAAGTATATTTGAAAAATTAATATAGGAGTAAAAAAGTTCATTAATTTAAAAGATACAGAAAGTAATTTATATTTGAAAATGAATTCTTTTCTCATAAAAGATAATTTAATAAGAAAATATATTTTATCCAAATATAAATTGCTTAAATGGCTGGGAAAGTGTTATAAAAACTAAAATCAATATCAGCATACATATTAACATCCATTTATACAAGTTTTAGACTTTTAAAAGATTGAGTTCCCTATTGCCAAACTTTACATTAATTAAGATTTTCTTGATTTTTCTTACAATATTAGATATCTTAGTTGAAGGTTGTATGATTTTCTTTTCAGGGTGACAAAAACGTTTTGTCTTGGATCTTCTTAGATTTAATAATAATGGGATAGAAAAATAATAGGAGTTTTATTTTCTGATCTTTAATGTATTATTGTTACCTTTATATTTTACAATTGTATGCAACATATATAATGAATGTTGATACACAAATATGAGAATACACTTTCTTATGCATGAAGAAAATTATATTTTCATTGATGCTCAGACTTTATTAAAAAATGACTTTTACATTGAAACACATTTTCTATTTCTTTTCTACACAAGAATATCTTTTGTAACATATTCAAAGATGAGACATGTAAATTAGACGATTGAGAAAGCATTATGAAGTAATCTGAAGATATCAACATTTTAGATGGAGGAAAAAAAAATATTATTAGAAGTGTAGAAATATAAATTCTTTGGTATCAAATATTATATTGAGATGTATTTTAAATAAATAATGTCATCATATCAGCCATAACTTGGGTTTCTTTTAGGCATATTTATTATCAGTATTAATTAGGCCTAACATTTCAGCCATATTTCAGTCACAACTGCATTTTAACCAACTGAAGGATACGATAAAAATTTCTATAAACCAATGAAATAAAAGAACATTCAACTACTTCCATGATTGCTTGTGTATGAGAACTCTTTCCATTACACTTTTAGGTCCCGCGTAATCTGTTAATTTTCTCAAGAGGTGCAGCACAGCTATATCTAAATCCCTTTACATTTACTGTTCACACAGCTTATCTTCTGTGCTTGAGGTCCTAAGTAACGCTGCTTAGTCGCTGCACCCAAGCCATCTCAGCATCCTGGGTTTTTTTTAACCTGTGTATAGATCATCTGTGGTAAATGTGATCAAGAGTGACTAAACTACTATACCACAGGCGACTGACTAACATCGTTTTAAGGCAAGAAAAAACACTCATCAAGCAGGCAGATCAGACATCAACATTCATTATGTATTACAGTACAGCTCAAAAGGTAGTGCTGAGGATAATAACAAATAATTAAGAAAAATAAAAATTTGCTATGATTTAAATCACAGTAAAAATTAACAGTGTTCCCTGAGATCACAGTTTTATAGTAGTCTAATTTGTGTAATGTACTACACACAGTGTTATCCCACAACTTTTCTGGGATTATTAAGGGTGTTTTATCAAGGAGGAACAATAAAAAAAAAAAAATTCAAAATTTTGATCGATGAAGAAGATCCTCTCTACAAGCTTTGGTACAACTTGAGTACAAATTGAGGATAATTTTTTGTCTTTCACAGGAAAGTTAATAACTCATTTATAAGTAGAGAGGATTTTGAATTATTTTTTTCCCTTTTAATCTCTCTCTTCTAGCACATGTATCAAAAAGTTTCTGTTAATTTTAATAGTATAAAACAACTTAGGAGAACATGGAATGGCTAATATTCATTGATTGTTTTAGCTTGTTAGCCATCAAACACTTGAAAGAGGTATAATATCTTGATGTTATTCGTGTTATTATTTATATGTAATATTTTATTAATGACTTATGTTGTCAACTCAAGTTTTTTGTAAATGTCCTGATAAACTTTGCAGTTATCTTAGGTAATTAGATACATAGTTTATAAGTGAAATCGGGAATTGATGAATTTGCATTAGACGCTGATTGCCCTTTCAGTGGCATCATGAGGTTGACAAATTGCTCCTGCTTCTTCTTCATTATTTCTGGACAATCTCCTAGTAGGTATAAGTAAATAGTTAATACAAGTTAGTATCACAGTTTTAAATTTTGTATTTTCCCAATATATAATTGAATTAAAATATAAACAAATTTAATTTGATGAACTTTCATTTAAAGAAAAATAAATATGTTTGAAAGAAGATATTCAAAAGACTTGTCACATTAAAAATTGAGTTTAAAGAAAGTTCATAAAAAATCTGTTTGTCTTGTTTTGTCACAACAAATATTGTGCAGGTGCATAAAAGTAAACATTACATGAAACAATCATGCATACTAGGTCTATGTAAAAGATAAATTATGAACAAGTACCTACCTTTTACGTAAGTAGTAGATAACGAACAAAATTACTCCATTACCCACCAAGAGAACACAGATAATAATAGTTGGCAACAGAACATCTACCAAATTGAAATCAGTTAATAAACCAATTTTTAAATCAATTTACAAAAAGTTAGCAAAGTTCATTTTTTTACATCTATAGTATTATTTTAGTAATGAATGGAACATACCAAGCATAAGATCCGAATGTTTCAGTTCTAATGCATGAACTGTGTTATTCACATCAGAGTTGAGTCTCATTGGCCCTATAACATTGTCAGTATCATCATACCCTTCTGAATGTTCTGGAAATAAATGATCTATTAGAAATGAATTACCTAGTCCATAATCCTTTGCATTAATAATTTCAGATATTTGTATTAATTATTTAAATTCCTAAGATATAATTATGCCTTATATGAGAGTACGTACGAGTGCAGTTTGGGAGAGTATTGTTCCATGTGTTATTATTTATGCATTGGAGAACTCTGTGCCGACTATGAGTATCAGGAAATGCATAACCCAAACAACACATGTACTCTCCATATGTGTCATTCTTGTATATGATGTAACCATCTTCTGGTTGTGGTGGATGTACACAGTCCAGGGCTATGAAGAAATTACAATATTAGTTGAAAAACTTCTCATGTCTTTCAGACCCATAGCATGAAATTCACTCTGGATAGAACCAGACTGCTTGTCAAAAGTTCATTGATATTAACTTTTTATCTGTCTTCATATATTTTATATTTATTTAATTGTTTCTTTGTGTTGTTAATTTATTTTTTATTTAATAATTATTTGTACAGATGAAATACTTTGATTACAATTTAGTAAAATCCATACAAGTTATTCAGAGCAGTTTCTTATACAAAGCTAAGTCAACAGAGGTTTTTAAGAGACCCCTTTAAGTTATGTGTCTGGTAACTTTTCTTTGTGAGACGTATTAATTACATCCTGTACTATTAAGTTAGTGATCTATGTGTACATGAAGTATGTGTATTAAGTTAGCATGCACACATGCATGCGTGAGTGTTTATGTATTTTTTCCCAAGGGAACAGCTCCAACAGTTTTTTTATATTCACAGATTAGAGGGGATAAAGAAGAAATTTTAGATGGTCTCATGGATTGGTTTTGGTCTCCAAATTACTCAAAAAATTACTCAAATTGACAGTTTTAGACAGTTAAAATGAAATTTTTATCTTTCCTTTCACGCCCCCCTCCCCAATCGCCACCACTGACTCTTAGTATTCCACAATAACCTTACAGCTCACTAGGAAAATGTACCTTTGTAATGCAGAAGAACTCCCCGCTTGGGATAAACTGTTTTACTTCCCAGAGATATGATCACATCTAAACTTTCTCCTTCTGATGTGATTTCTATGACTTCTTCTTGTTCACCACACGTTTCTCTAAGATGTTCTCTTCCATCTTCTGTTACCTGCAAGCTGTCTAAGCAGTTGTTCTCCAGTGGTTTGGATGCACCTGATACAAAAAGTACATAAAATATATTAAATTAGGTTATCATTTAACTTGAAATATTGATAAAAACTTAAAAAATAAAATAGTCCTTATGACTTTATTTGATCATATTGATTCAAATTCTGTTAACTGCAGCATTAAAATTAATAATTTTTCACATGAGCTAGCTGCACATACACTTCTTAAGTACCAAAACAAAAATTTGTGTAATAGTATTTATGCTGCATTTTATTAATTTGTAACCTGGTGAATTAATGAAATGAATGAATTTATAGAAATGAATTGATATTCCACAGAATAGTGATATACTTTTTTAGGACAAAATTTCTGAACCAGCTATCTTGACCCTTATGAGATAATAAATTGTAAGACATTAAAAATAAATGATTCTTAAAAATGTTTATGTATCTTTTAGAAACTTTTTCAAGGACCTCATTCTCATCATTCTCTAAAACATGTTCAAAAAATACATAATTTTGGTCCTGTATTAATTGATTTTTATATCTTGTAACTCTTTTTCTTATGAAGATTACACAGCTTATTGACATTTTCAGTTAAATTACCTTTAACATTGAAACAGATTAGTCTGTGGTTTATGATATTTTGTCTGTAGTAGTCCAAATGAAATGAAAAAAATTATTAGTCATTTCCAAATTGGTTTATTTTCATGGTTATTAGAAAATAATGAGTGTCAAGAAATATATTACTTGTTCAGTTGATGATTGTGTATCTCTTTTGATTTCATGATGAAGTCATTGAATCTACCAGCTAAATCTGTATTTAAAAGACTGGTTTAAAAAAATTGGAAATGGAAATAATATAGTTATAAAATATGTCCTGCAACCCCCAAATGAAAGATTCACTAACTTCTGGGAGATTTCTCCCTGGATGATATAAATAAATACCTAAGGGTNAAAAAAAAAAAAAAAAAAAAAAAAAAAAAAAAAAAAAAAAAAAAAAAAAAAAACCCACTTGAGGCTTTATTGGTTTTATTCACTATAAAAATTAGTGAATAACCATTATTGTATGTTGAAGGAGACATTTGTCCTCTGACAATAATGAATAACTGAGGTATTTTTGAATGGTGCCCTGGGAGTAAAGACATCTGCAAGTATAGCAAGTGTGGATGTATGTGGAGCAATAAACAAGCATTTTATAATTTATATTTTTTCTTTCTTTTGTATATGAAAAGTTTTGCCCTCTATTTTAAGCCATTATATTTTTCCGACTGTTTCATGGTAGTTATATCACCATTTTAGGGTGTGACTCAATATTTTTGCAGGTTGGTTTGTTGTTTTAAAAAACTAGAGCATTGAATTAAATCATAAGAGCTCAAAATCTAAATAGGAAATATAAGAAACAACATGAACAAGGAAAAATTATATTTTAAAATAAAATTATATTATATATTAATTTAAAAAAAATAAAATTAATAAAATATATGTTAATTTTAAAAGCATGTTAGAACAAAAATTATATTAGCAATTAGTGAAATGTTGATGTTTTGAACATGAAACATAAGAAATAAGTTTCTCACATAAAACATCGTTGTATATAGAGAAAGAGTTTACATTAACAAGTGTGAAAAATAATTTGCACTGAGGAAGACTCTTCCTAAAAAGGAAAGTAGTTGATGGATCAGTAATGCTAACCTCTCAAAGAAACATCAAGGAAGCGTAGGCGCAAGCGTTGGCCCGGTGGGGCATGCATACGCCATCGGCAGACTAGAGCAGCAGTGCCATTGGTCCCAACGTAGTACTGCGGGTAGCCAGGTGTCTCTAGAAAACCTTCCCCATGCACGGTTGCCTCATGGTTGCAGGAGCGGCTTGAGTTCTCCCCTGCACAAACCACAAATATGATTTAGTATAATGCTTAAGAAGTACATATTAAATTTAAAATTTAAAGTTCAGTGAAAATAAAATTGCCTTGCAATATATCTAAACATCAATAAATAAATATTAAATAAATAAATGAATCAATTAATCAATGAATAAATGAAGAATGCAAAGTGACTTTCATTCATTTTGATACAAAGAAGATCATATTCTATATTTTTGAAATTTAACTATCATTCCCATATAATTGATGGTTTATTCTTTTATGTACTGGATAAGTTGGCCTTCCTTGGCTCTCATTTGGACTCTGCATTCTTTTATGATCTGTCTTCTGAATACGATATATATTTTGTGAATATATGAATGGGAATTCAAGAACAATTATTACCACAAAAAATTAACACTTGCCGCAAGAAAAGTCATGGGAATAATAATAATGCCGTGGGCAACTTTGTTTCTTGCTGTATTAGTAAGAAAATATTTTTTGAAAAAATTAAACTATAGAACATACATGAAAATACAACAAGTTTAATGTTGCCAAAAAAATTAAATAATCACTTAATTTGGTTATAGTTTTATTTTGCTTTTTACTAAATTTCTTTTCAGATTAATGCTGTATTTGTGGTGACATCAATGCCCTGATAAGAAAGTATACATCTCTTTTTTAGAAGGGAAACATGCCTTTTATTTGTGGACCAGAATCACAGTATAAAGATAACTATATCAACAGGATTTTGGAATAAGAGTAATGAGAGCATAAATTTCTGTAATACAATATAATATATAAACAATACAATATATAAATATACAATATATAAATGTAGACAGGCCAGAAATATCCATCTACTACAGAGAACATCCACTCTTAGCCAAAAAAGTACTCATAATGAAGGTATACAGCTATATAATGCATTACCTCTAAACCTTAAAAAATCAATACACTGAACCCATTCAAAACAAAACTTAAACAATTCTTACAACAGAAACTCTACTACAGTGTACAAGAATTCCTCATTGGCAATAACTAATGTATGACATAGTCTGCTGCAGGTAATCATTAGAACAAAGGTGCAGGTGACTCATGATTCAGGAAACCATCTAACATCAAATTACACTGTTTTAGCATAAATATAGACCTTGACATAAATTAATACAATAAAAGTAAAAAAATAGAATTCGTACCATAAACATCTAATAACCCTAGCCTAAATAAATATTAATATTCTGTAATAGTAGAAAATAATTGTATTTT
Organism: Laupala kohalensis; assembly: GCA_002313205.1. Lineage (NCBI taxonomy): Eukaryota > Metazoa > Arthropoda > Insecta > Orthoptera > Trigonidiidae > Laupala > Laupala kohalensis. The sequence goes on along the minus strand of NNCF01131286.1, from coordinate 242,742 downwards.
ATGTTAATTTCTACTTAGCTTAAGTTAATGAATGTGGTTAAATGTATCAAAATTATTATAATGTTATTCTTATATGTAAATATTATTTTTATCAGTACTACTTGTTCAAGGCTCCCTCCTTTCTCTTTCCTGACCTTCCTTGGTCACCTCTTGTTCTTTTCGATCCCGACGCTATTTGGGCTAGGGAATCTTTCATTTTCCTCATTTTTGTCCCGCCCCCGTATTTTTTTGTCCTCAATGTTTTGATGTATGTTTTGAGATATGTTTTACCATGTTGTAATTCAGGAGGATTTTTAGTGGGTATGGTTGAGTCATTCGGCGAGTCCCACACGCGGGGAGAGTCATGTTGGCTCTCACTAATGCGTAACTGTTTTTACAAGTTTTTAGGGCTCCAATGACCTTAGATGTCGACGAGCCGTAAAGCTCCCCCCAAAAAAAGTACTATGACTCGCCATACATCATTGTTATGATCTATGTGGTTCAATAAAATATTATATTATAATAAATTATATTCACATAAAAATAATTTTAGTAGCGTAGCTTAAGTTTGCAGCATCTTGTCACCTGCACACTTTTTGAAGCATAGGTTAATTGTCCTGTCTGTTTTGAAAATTTGAATATTTAATTGTCGTATACTTCTTGGAAAAATCCCCCAGAACTTTCTAAGAACAGCTTCCTCAAATTCAGTGACTCAAGTGATAATCCAGTACCCAGTATTTGACAAACATCATTTCAAAATTGCAACAGGATATTTAGTAAACTGCAGCGCTACTTTTGATTTAATTCCACCTTCAATAATATTGATTAAAACTCGTAAAAATTAAAACACATAATATCAGGGAGACCGAGCGAGCTCGGTTGACTGCTGTAATGGTCACATGGTTTTTCAGTCGTAAAAGACGTTTAATATAGTAGTCATAAATAACTATGCACATCCTGATCTTGACATAATGCGTTCAAAAAATAATTTCCATAAAGGGATTCAAACAATGTTTTACTTATTCAGTGCGTTATGCGTTGCACTGCTGGGTAACTATGAATGTAACGAATGATTTCACACATAACTATGTTGCTAATTTGGTAACAGAGCAATTAACATTGCCGTATAAGATTATTTTCGTGTCTGGTTAAAGGATTAATTCTAAAGTTTTATGGAATGGACATTCTGTACTAACGCAAAAGAAACATACAAAGAGTAAATAGAAGATAATATTTATCTTTCATTTTGCTTTCCTTTTTATGGACACAATCGGAAACAATTCAAAACTATCTATTCATACAAATTCACAATATACCCATTTTTAACATTAGACATTACTATTAGACATACTTACCTAGATAATATGCGACGTTGACTGCTTGGTGACTTCCGTGAGATTCGCTGTTCTTACGGTAGCGATGATAGTCTACTTGAAAGAAGGTATTTTGCTCTGATTGATAATCACTTATTCTTCGGGTCTATACTTCCAATTTTATGCGCAGATATAAGGAAAGTATAATGAGCGTCCGAGAAAGTGTACATCTCTTCACGTCTTTACGATCAAGGTGTGTATGTGATCGATTTTAGTTTTTTCCATATCCCACGAAAGAATCAACATATCCGAACTGAACTTGAAAATTGGATGTGAATGCATTTGGAATAGAGACTCATTTCCAGAGAACACATTTCAACTTTATTTACTTCCCGCGCTCCACATCAGGTTTCTAAATGTTTTAAAAATTTGAAAAATATTACAATGTCAACAATACAAATACACCAATATTGAGATATTCGAAAGTTGAGTAGATTTTTCTTGAATCTCTATTTTTAATAATTTTTCACTGTAACTATTCTCGCAGAATCGTCAGAATGTTAATAGCTTCTTAAAATTCAGGATTATCTACCTTTGGAATGTCATAATTAAAAAAGCACTTTTAAACCGCTTCTTCTCTTAACTCTAGAAAATGCAACATACAGCATTCCATGCACAAATACTGAAGTTAATAAATGTATTCCAATAATTTCGAAGGTCTGGTCTTGTGCTTTATGTATTGTCATGGCAAAAGCTGCTCTGACAGGAAACTGATACCTTTGCATAGTAAATCCTAGCTGACTTAGTTAGAATCCAGTTATTCTGGGAATATGGACTTCGCGGCCCGAATTTTCACCTGTGATAATTTTTGCCTTAGAAATGTTGTTGCATAAATGTGTAATGACCAATCTCGTTCCATTGCACAGTCCTTCAGATACATCAAAGTTCCTCTAGAGCATTATTATTGCATTTCTTTTTAGTTTGAGTTCATGCAATGGCAAGTCAGCCATCTCAACTGAATTGAGAAATTCTGGAGTAAATTCTATTGATCTTTCACAGAGTCGAGACTTTCGTAAATTTTATATTCTCCAGGAAGTTTTTCAATTGTGTCAGAATTAATTTTGTTTACATCTTTATTAAAAGAAGCTAATATTTCCATGACCTTCATTTTTTCGTAAGTGTATAGTTTTTTAATACCAACCCTCTCTGAAGAAAAAACTTCATGTGCAAATGTGGCACCAGGGTATCTAATTCTCATCAAACTAGTCACTATCTTTTTCGGTATGGGGATTTGGAAGGAAAAAAACGTAGGATATGAAAAACACGAAAGCTTTACTTAGCTCCAAACCACACAAGACAAGATTGGAAAACAACAAAACCGTAGCTATAAACAAACGTCGACACGTAAGACCACTGGCGGCCAACACTGGAACTAGGATCCGTCCCGAATATTCCTTGTATTTTCTTCAGACGGCGCTGCTACTGCCAGCCGCCCGCATTTTCATTTTGCTTGTCATCCGCGAATTTGTTAATCCACTCCTATTTATATAGAATAATCTATTACTCAATGATGTAATTTTATTTCATAACTTAATTCCATTTGTTTTGCATTTCTTTCCTTTCAAAAAAAGAAAGTTTTTGAAATAATTATAATATCATATTATTTGGTAATTGATTATATGTTTTTTCTCAATGGGAAGTGAAAATATGTTATAATTATAGCAATATGTTAATAATATTTGACATATGCTTACAATATATAATGTGAATAAATCTATATGATAACAATTTGTGTCAATATATTGCTCAGGGATTTTTATTGATGTAATGTAAGATTATATTTAGTTAAATTTGTTTTTTCAACTTAATAAAAGCAACGTCTTTGAAGATCAAAAAGCTATTTGGTAGAATATTCGATTTACAACAGTTTGTAATGGGCGCTTTTGGCAGTTTAGTTGCAGTATATTATGTAGGTGGCAGTGAGCGTACTTTAAATGGGAGTTTAGATACCCTGTTTTGCGTCTTAAGGCGGTTCCACACATACGCTATTCGGCGAAACCCGAGCAACTGCTCGCCGAATAGCGACTAGTGTGGATGGGTTGCTCGTTATTCGTCACATCACGAATACCGGTGCTCGCCCTTTGGTTGTGTTGGCAGCGTGTTGGTCTTTTGAGACACATTAAAGGAAGCCGAGCTTAGGTGAATATCCGCGAGTGACCTGTTCGTGGTTCTGTCCACATATTCGTACTCTTACAAATATCAAGGATAGCGAGTATATGAGTAATACGCTTTCAAGTTATTTCGAGTAAGTAATCGCTGAAAAAACTAATCATTCGTAATTTTTCTCCTTATCGTACAAAGTAATAAGTGTTTTTAGAAGTGATAAAATAGAGAAATTTGAAATAATAAAGTTGTGATGAAGTAACTTCATTTATTATCTCCAACGTGGTCATATGCAGTTTGCAACTGCCTTTTTGACTATAAAGTTTATTTGATGAGAGATTTAAACCACAAACATTTTTATTCACTTTATTTTACCTTTTTATTAAGCGTCCTAAAGTTTCACAGTATTGAACATGTATTGACATTATTAGCATGATCAATTTTCGTAGTAGTATTAGCATATATTTCCTGTAAGTGAAATGTTCAGGAAATAAAAAATGTGAAAATAAAAAATACTATGATAATAAATAATAAAAATATAACACTTAAATGTAATGAAAGATATTTGAATATATAAATAGTGAGGGATATTGTGGAGACACAAATTAAGATAGTTATAAAATATTGATTCTCTTTGACTGGATAAAAACTATAATGATTATAAGGATGTTAAATTCGATATTAAAGATTACCATAGCTAAATCCATATGGAATAAAAATTAATTTCATTGTTTGAATTAAGATTAGATAAGACCCATTTACTTTCCTTAAAAACATTTCACAAGACACAACTGCATACGCAGCGGAATGTGTGATTACTTCAGATTCATTCTCCATAACCTCTAATCATTAACACGAATATTCGTCGTTCCCAGAGCGAGCACGTGCTCGGCAAATTGCTTATGTCTGGATCAGTGTGCTCGCCAATAGTCAAATACTCGGGAAATTACCCCGAGCAAGTCGCTAGTATTCGGGATTCGTTGTGCGGTTGCTCGAGGTTCGCCGAATAACGAATGTGTGGAGCCGCCTTTACTTGTAGATCTTTATTCGCGTCGAGTCACACTAGGTAATATTGGAAGGGTTAATAAATTGACGTTAATAAATTTGAGTTATAATTTCCAATTTCAATTATAATACATAAATATACCTGTACTTAATGATGTGGTTTGTTTCTATAGTAATTTTCTACCACTCACCAATATACGTTTACTGCTTTTAGTTTCGTAACATATTTTCTGAAACATCACGAATTTTGTTTGTGTAATTTCGAAGTTATTTATTGTGAACCGGTTTTTAAGCCGATTTCAAGCAGATACAGTTACGTTATACAATGCTATGAATTATACAACATTATTATATGATTCCCATAATGTTTAATCACAAGTTCAATGATTTTATGGTTGAATATACTAAGGACCATAATTTTAAAGAAAGCAATATTGGTTCAGAACTTGGCTCAAAGTAAGTGAGATATTTTATCCTAAATCACGTTAGGAAAATTCGACTTTTATCGTTACTGTACCTTGAATTGTTTAAGTTTGGAAGGGCAAAAACAGTTACGATTGATAACAAATTGATGCCCTGATACATGCACGAAGAGGAGAGAGCAGCAGTTTGTGACCTTTGTAATCTCGGTAATGTTGAACAGTGAAAATATCTGGAAGTTCTTAGAAGATCTGAAGTCCAGACTATAGTGTATAGAAAAATATTTGTGAAATCCTATCCGGTGGCACCGGTGAAATCGTGTTGTGGTTTCAGTGGAATCTGTTCGTGCACTCTTCAGTCATATGTACCTACACCAGCTGGCAGCTCTTCTACCTTATGACGAATTTTATGACTTCGTCGTCTGACTAAATCATGATTTTCCCTCCAGGGAACTAGATGTAAGTACGTGTTTGGCAAACACGGGGCCCCAAGCTGAGTCTGGCATTACTTCCACTTACTTGTGCCATGCTCCTTCCTCTCTCTTTCCTGATCTTCCTTGGTCACCTCTTGTTCTTTTCGATCCCGACGCTAGGGTGTCTTTCATTTTCCTCTTTTTAAAAATAAATAATGATGTATGTAATGTTTTGAGATATGTTGATATTTGAGTTTTGAGTTGTAATTCAGGAGGGTTTCTGGTGGGTGTGGTTGAGTCATTCGGCGAGTTCCACACGCGGGGAGAGTCATGTTGGCTCTTCCTAGTGCGTAACTGTATTTTCCCTACCTGTACAAGTTTTTAGGGCTCTAATGATCTCGATGTCGACGAGTCGTCAAGCCCCACAAAAAATCATGATTTCAGGTTTGTGATTAAGCATTAGTAACAAAATTTTGAATTGTACTTATGTAATATTTCGTTTTGGACGATAGTGAAGTAATCATTTCTTTCGTGTAATAAATAAATTGAGTTGATTTTAACAGATGTGCAGTTTAACTGATTTGTATTCCACTAATCTTAAGAACCAATTATCGAGTTTTTGTAAAGAAATTAGGTAATAAAATTTGAAGGATTTTAATCAAATGTTAAAATCTCAATGTATCAAAATATCTCGAAAACTAAGAATCGTTGGAAAAAAACTTTTCAAATACAATGTTAATGTCATTTATACTTGCTGAAACTAGACCACACGCCAGTCTGTTGAGGACAGGAAGGGGGTAACTTTGAAATATTGAATAGGAACCCCCATTTTTTTGCAAATTCGTATTATACGCATATCTATTGTTTACTTGAATACAG
>NNCF01131286.1:212067-230824 GCA_002313205.1 Laupala kohalensis | reverse complement strand
GGCTTTAAGCGAGGCGTGTCACCACGGAATCGAGTCCTTTGTGTCGAACGGCAGTGAGAAATGAGCAGCCGATCCCAGTGAGAGATTTCGCGAATCCTCCCGCCAGCGATTGCTCGACCGCTGCAGCTGTTAGTTACTGCAGCTGAACAGAAGACCATACTAAGGAATAAGGGATATGTGACTAATGGCCTCTCACCTCTCAACACAGATTTGAAGTATGATGAATCTCTCCAATGTTGAACCTTTAAATTTAAATCTCCAAATCACCATACTATACAGAGTTTTCAAAACTCATAAAAAAAAAATACAAAAATAAATGTTTGGATGTCCTATATGCAAACTTGACTAATTTGTATGAAGCGGTAAAGACGAACCAGAACGCTATTTGCAATTTTTACATCACTTAAGAACGGATATTCACCCACTTTTTGTGAAAGCCATGTACGCGTGATTAATTACGGAAATTACGGGCAATTGAGCAAGATGTCACCAAGAGGTGGGTTGTTGCTGTAAAAATACCTCTTTATCAAACTTCGTGAAATTGTGTGAAACGGCAGGGTAGAGACCAATTTAAACTCTCGCGAAACACCGGATGAATCTGCAATAAATAAATAAATAAATAGAAAAATAAATTTTTATTATTATAATTGCAATAAATGAATTCGTGAATTTAGTTCCTGAGTTTTGTTAAACTTTATGTTTTTTCTATTAATTAATATTTTCCTTTGTGAAAAAAAAATTACATTTTCGGTAAAATGTATGTGTTTTTAAGTTACGAAGTATCGTATAAAGTGAAGTCATTACGTTATGTTTACAGTAATTGCGTCCTTTCATAGCTTCCTCGTATACTTTTCTTCTGTGAAACCTCTAGAGCATGCTATGGACAGCGGGTCATGAGGAATAGCATGCGATTGTATGTTTGCAACTTTAAATTCTTGGTTCTGGACGTAAGTAAACGCTATTTCATAGGAAAATACTCGAAAACTGTCCTTGACAAACTAAAATTATACGAAATGATGCCACTAATCGCATCTGCTCATAGCACAACTTTCCACGGATTGAAACCTTTAATTGAAGAATAATGTAATGACATTATTGGGTCTTTTTTCGTGTCATTTACGAACAGGAAATAACGTACCTTTTGAGATTTATAAGAAGTAGGAAGTGAATAATATTTTAGTGGTGTTTCTTTGTTTCTTGAAGTCTCATTGTGTCAATTTTTGCGTGAGTACAATAGCAAATATAGCGTAAACAAGAACTATTTTAATTGGATTGTATGGGGTTAGGAATTACAAGTGTGTAAGGCAGGAGTTAATTACTAGCGATATTATGCGATATTTTTATCAAGATTAGTATTTTTTTGTAGAATAAGATAAATTTTCACTGAATGGGTTGATTTCCACTTTAATCGACATACGTTTGTCACTACTGAGCTCTGTTAAAGTGTGCTGGATTTACCACTAGGCCCACTAGGCCCGGGCCTGAGGGCGCACGGTGCCAGGAGGCGCACGCTGAAAAAAAATTGTTTAAAAGCAAACAAAATATTTATGGTAAGTTAAAAAAGTCGGCATGTAGTTTTCTGTTAGTTTTTAAATAAATTTTTTTATAATTATTTAAATAATTATGTTTCATTATATTTCATAACTTATAGCGCGTTGCGGTCCAGTTTCGATGAGATTCTTCTCCCTCCCCTCCCCACGTATAGGTTTGTACACATTCGGCCGCTTATCCCATCAGAGTGAACTTGATACATGATTCTCGGAAATGAAAAAGAAAAGGTTATTGAACCGCTTAATATTTAATATTGGTTTATCAGGCAAAACGAGAGTAATAGTGTATTTTTTAAGGACATCATCTATTTTGCATCTTAACGAACGGTGTTATAATATTTATTAAAAGCACGTCTTTTTTCTTATTTTCGCTGGTTTAAAGTGTAAAAAATTGGATATTAATAAATAATTAAACAATACAAAAATAGCATTTGGATAAAAATGTAAAGATATATTAAAATATTTGTTCGTTTTTATCAGAAAGTAGTTACATTTCAGATATCGCGGATATCTATATAGAAGTCGAAAAAGTTTTAATAAAGATTTCTATTATATTTATATATGTTTATATGTGTTTGTCAAAAATTTGTTTGTAAAATTTCTGGGACGATGAGGTATGTGCACATAAAAAGTGTACACGCATATTTTGTGTCGTATTTTAAGTTGTGCGTACTTTTTATATGCAGATACCACCATGTCCCAAATTTTTGTAACCATTTGTAATTATTCATAGTATTCAATATTTAATTTTAATGTCAGTTTAATTTTAACATGTCAATAATATATGATGCATGCATCTATTCATGGGTTGATATATATCGAAGAGATTAAAGATCTTATTTCCAATACGTTGTTGGGCTATTTAATTTTCTTAATAGACACAAAATATTTTTTTTTCATAAGTGATGTTATTGTGCGATAAAATAAAAATTGACATCATACAAAAATTTTCTTGAGAAAAATTACCTGACCGACCCCCCCCCCCCCGGGATTGGTACGAAAAGGGTGGCAAAACCTCTTGGCCCCAGGGGCGCCCAAACCTCAAATCAGGCCCTGTGTGTAATATTTAGTTTACCAGACCTTGTTGTACCGACTAATTCACACACACACACACACACACACACACAAAGAGTCAGATGTAATATTGATAAGAAGGTACAGTAGACAAAATTATTTAAGGATACTTCAGACATCAAAGAAGAAAGTCAAAAGAATTTCGTTAGAAGTAGTCAAAGGTCAAATGTTAGTGTCAACTTCCGCCCTCTTAAAAAGATTTCCATGAAGTGGAACACCAAGTTGTGTCTGATTGCTTTTTCAGAAACTTAAATGAACAGTACACTGAATGCAATTACTTGTAAAAATGAACAAAAGGAGGTATGGAATTAGTTTTGGTTTAAATAACATCTTCCTCACACTTATTTTAAATTATTTTTTAAATATTTAAAATATAATAATTAAATTGTTATAAAACAGGTCGCTCTTTAACTTTTACAAACTATAAATAGTTTGTCACAATATATCCTGCAGTATTTTTTAGAAAAAATTCTCAGTGTTTCTGATTATCGGACTATCACCATCTATTCAGTGTATCGGTGTATCGACATTGAATTTCGGAATATCAGACATCTTGGTGTTAGGGAGTTGAGAGATTTTTTTCCCAGGAGAGCATAATGGTTCAATTTGGGTGTGATCGGGTTTCCCGACAGTATAGAAAATATTTATATCAAAAATTGATATTAGTTGTTTGAGGCATTTTCTCGAATGGAAACTTTGATATTACTGTAATCTCTACTAAACTTACAGCTAAGTCATAATATTTTTTTCTATTTTGGGAGTTTTTCTTTTATATTTTAACTAGCTGATTACCCGGCGTTTTTCTTTTATTCTAATCTTTTACTCAGGGAAAAATAAAATCTGTCTGTATTGTAAGATCAAAATATCAACACACATTTTAAAAATATGAGTTAGTCTATATTCATTCTGGACATCTAAGCAATCTCCTTTGCCAAATTTCATCACGATCGATTCAGTGGTTTAGTCGTGATCAAATAACAAACAGACAGACACGCTATCGCGTTACGCATTTGTATATTAGTATGGATGGATGGATGTACGACCTTTTAAGATGTGAAAATAGTATCAAAATATTATAAATAAAAATAAAATTTTACATGTAAGTAAAATGTCGCATTTAAAATTGAAATATTACAATGGTAGTAATTGAAAATATTGTCCATAATTTCTTTTGTATTTTGTACTTCAATTGTTTATACATGTGTAAATGTGCTACATTAATTTTGGTTCCTCCCACTTTTGACTAATCTATACTCGAAAAGTTGTTGCCACAAAAGTTAAATAAATACCCAGACAAGTTTATTGGATTTCAAAATCAGTTAAGAAGTTGTATTTCTCCGGAATGAGCGTGGGCTCTGCTGAAAACCATTTCCACCTCTTTCGTCCGATTGGCACATCTTCCGTCTTGTCCTCAGCAAACAAATCCCTTTCAACGCCTTCTAAAAATACCAAACGCTAATGTCATGAAATCGAACTTCTTGACGGTCTCGTCTATTTTGGTGCGCAACATTCTATCTTCTTTCGTCTTTTCTAAATTAATCTCTTTCGCATGCCGAGTTCCTCATATGAAAGTGGTGTCAAAAAGGAAAATAAATAATTTTCTTTTCGATAAGTCACTTATCTATCAGTAATCTACTTTCCCATTTCTCCATACTTTTATACGACTTAAAATATTTACCCCTTGCATTGACTGTTTTATAAGCGATAAGATGACTCGTTTCCTTTGATTAATCTTGATGTTTACTTTGTGCGTCGCAATATTTCTTCTCGTCAGTTTCCTCACTTAATCCATATATATTTAATTTGTATGTTATTATACAACTTTTGATATTTTAGGATATTGTTTAATTTTTACTTTGTGTATAATCATCTTATATTATCATATTTACTATATAATAAAACTTTAGAATATGTTACCGGCAAAGTAGAAAATCAGACCTTGTACACACAGTGCCTAGGTAATGTGAGCAATGCCTGAAACCTGCTTTCGTTGGCAGTACAGTAATAAATTTAAGAAAATCTTCGAACTAATTTGTGATGTTCGATATTGTTTTCACAGAGTTGCATTTCGAAGTCAAATTTGGGTATTAGTGAAAATACTGAGAAATATACAGAGTATTTTTAGAAATAACCATGCTTGTGTTTATTTTAACTCGAATATTTTTTGTATGACTAGTTTAACCTGTCTTTCATTCGGCAATATACAATACCTAGGTAATGTGCACAATGCCTAGGTAATGTGGGAAATGCAATGAATATTTCCTCCTTTGCCTAATGGCTTTGTGCACATTGCGTAGGAATTGTTCACAATGCCTGAATTTCTCACATCGCCAGTGACGTATCATTTTACACTGGATAGCAATTGAACATATTTAAACACGTTTAATATTTTTCGTTAACTATGTGTGAATTATTCACGCAGATTCAACTAGTTTGGTCAACCCGTGGCATGGCTAAAAAAGGGGATGTATTTGGGTATTTTCCAATCAATGTTCTTCTTAAGACTTCATTGCTGTCCGCTGCTATGTATACATACTTTCCTTCTTCAAAAAGACGGTTATTTTGCATTGCCAATACCGATCATAGCACATAGTTATTATTAGTGTGACAAATTCGGTTTATTCCCCTTGGAGTAAGACATAACGTAGCACGAAGAATGCGTGTGAACGTTTAACTGGTAGGTGCGAAAGCTTGGCGCAGTATTATTACAAACGATCTGGAAGTCGAACATAGCTCAGCAGGCCACATGGTATCCGGAATAATATCTACTAATGATTCGTGGCTACTTTTAATTATTTGAGAGGAGTTCTCGTAACAGACTGACGTGTACATGATCTTTTGGTGTCAATTTAGATATTTGTGATGCCTGCGATTATTACTTGATCTATTTAAACATTTTAAATGAGGGAAGGAACTACACTGAAAACAAGATTAAAAGTGCATTTTTAATGGCGGATTAGTTAGTTTCAAATCAAGTTCCGTCTGAGTGGCCTAATGTTGTCATTATTTGATCTATACGACCATCAGTTTTTATCAGTTGCTTTGTCTGCTGTTTACAAAATCGTTTTAGTTAAAGTCGTTTATAAAAGTATTTATGAATATTTTGTCTTTATAAAAGATCTTTTAGAAAAATAGCACTTATAATCTTGTAAGTTTTTCAATTTTTAAAACCATATAATTTTTTATATTTTCCAGATAAAGATGCTTAAAAATTAGCAAATTTATAAGTATCAAGAAGGTATAAAAAAGGACGCATGAAAAAGAAAAATAACTTACTATGAACTATAAACTTTGTGACGCAAAATTCGAGTAAAGAAGAATCTGGATTCATAATATATCTATCTAAAATAAGAAAAAAATAATACTTTAAAGTCTATTTAGATCCATAATTTATCAAAAATAAGAAAAAAAAATAGTACATTAATGAGTATATAAACAGAGTTTGTACAGGTATGATAGACAGCTCGGCCGAACCGGGGTTTCCCTCGACTACTCCAGAGAAATGTCGGAAAGGTACCTTAAGTTCTCTAACAACTCAACATCTTTCCTTTTTCCAATTGCCTCATCCAAGCCACAGTTAGGACGGAGAGCAGACCACATGAACTAAACCTCACCATAAGATAGGAATAAATAATACAAATATAACAGAGACTAAAGAAAATCTTTAATGACATGAAATTTTCCAAGACGAACATCATGTGATTTTTGAGAAATGACTTTTCTCCGCCAATCATTTGGAGATGAGAAGCTTATTATTGCTTCACATGTGATGGATCTCTCAAAGCTGTTGATTCTTCCTATTATAGTTTTGAAGTATTGGTCATAGCTGTCAAGTTTTCCTATGTACTGACGGTCATCGACGAGTATCTTTGTCACGAGGAATTGTCCTGTTGACAATTTCACAGCACACGGTTCGGAGTTTGAAAGGTGCGTATTCACACTTAATTTTCTACTGCGGCCTTTACACGAGGACAGTAATGCTGTAGTCCGTTCGCAGGACACAGGCTGTCCGCTGAGCTGGCAGCGGAGTTGTGTCGTCGTGAAGGCGAGCGACGAAAGACGACTCGTAGTGTACTGTCCTGATAGAAGCGCGACAACATTAAATATGGCGCCGTAACACAAAATGAGACGCCTGTTTAAACGTTTTTTGTCCGATAAAACAAAAATGTATTCAGGAAAAATACAAGAAATATTTGCAAACGAGCAAAAAGTATGGGTGCGGAAATGGATAAGTTGAAGGGATCAATTTCGTGTCACACTCCCCATGGAGTTGCGGTTAGACGACCCGAATTCATTCAAAACATTTTAAGAATGAATGACAAAAACGCGCCTTTTCTATTAGGAATTTTGAGACAGACTCTCCCTACACAACTCATGCTGTCATCTGCAACACATTTACACGGAAAAAGTAAACTTCTGCTGTTTATCCTGTCTCAAATCTTGAATGTATTGTAGACAGGCGCAAGACAGCGGGCTGTCTTCGATACTATCTTCTTCGCTGTCAGTACCATTTCCACGACGCCAACTGCTGTCGTGAGGACTATCTGTCATCTTCTGTAAAGGCCGCTTATGACTCACCAGATAGGGCTCCAATGACCTCGATGTCGACGAGCCGTAAAATCCCACCAAAAAAATGCACTCACCAGAAAATCGTAAAGTATTCGACAAATGCGACCGGGATTTAATTAAATTTTTTAGTGTAGTAATTAATAACAAAGGTTTGCGTAGTAATTTACTGCACCGTTTAAATAAAAAGATTATTGCTGAATTTACGTCAGATTATTGGATATTTTCTGCGCAATTAATAAAATGTGTTGGATTACTTGCTTCCCTCCAGAAGAGAGTTGTGTACTTATACGAAAAATAAATTATATTAGGAAACTACAATATATACTATGTATATATTTTTAAAATTAACGTTCTCATATAAATTTGAGAAATAGTAGGTTATTTTGTTTAATGATTATGCATTAAAATTAAAAGTTAAAGTAATTAAAATTCCTTAAATGCAATTAAAAATAAAAAGGTTTTTACAAAACATTAGCGATCTATCTCAACGAAATAATTACCTTTAGGCTAAAAGCAAACATACAAATAGATAAAAATAATAATTAAACAGAGAAGACTAAATCAAATTTACAAGAGTAGCATAATAATGGATAGTTCAATAAACATTTTTTTCCTTTCGTAATTTCACCATTACTATCTTATTTAATATTGTTTCAACTCTAGTAAATAAGTCATCTTTTTCCATATATAAATATTTTCTGTAGTTGTCTCTTTTTGTTCTTCTGATAACCTGATGATAGGAGCTTGGTTCATGTAGAGACTTACAATTTTATTCAATATCATCTTTTAAGGTATTATATCCGTCAGAGCGACTAGGCTAACCCCAAAAAATGTTTCAAATGATAATGTGAACCATTCCCTATCCGGTGGCGATGAATTTTCATACCCTTACGGCACAAAACTTTGAAATAAATAAATAAACTTTATTGTCAAAAAAGCCGTTACAAACTGCGTATGATCACGTGGAGGACAATAAACTAATTTACTCTCCGTAAGCAAGCAAGGGACCATCCCATCAATTCCGATCAAGGGCCCTAAGGTAGAGGTGAATTTAACATTTCAACATAGTCCTAACGATAAAAAAAAGTTCGACACGTGTTACAGTATTAACAAATACCAACAAATATTGTATTTAATTTGACAAAGTTTATTTATTTATTTCAAAGTTTTGTGTCATAAGGGTATGAAAATTCAGAAAACTCAGAAAATCATTTCACAGAAATTCTGTAAAAAACAGAAAAATCATTTCACAAGTACGTATTATTATCAAGATATAAATCATTCGGAAAGTATTGTTGATAATTCCTAACTATTAATTAACACTAAATTTGCTAATAAATATTTCAATTGATGCCGTCCCTAGGCAAGAACCCAGCGAGTCTTTATTTAAAAAATCCGGCTCTACCCGAAGGAAAACCGGAGAAAAACCCGGGCCAGGATGGGGCTACAGAATTAATGTACACAACCGTGTCGGTTGAGTACATATACAGCTAAATTTATGTGAATAATAAGTCATAAAACTAGCATGCAGGGAAATAGTTTTGAAACTGTCAGATATTTTGAAAGTACTACAACAATGGCGTGATAAAGTACAACACGGCTTAAATTTTTATTAAAATCAATACCTAAATTCTCTTTGTGAAGATGGTGCAGAAGGTAACTTCTAACCGCCAATTTGAAGAGATTCAATTTAAACATTTTCATATAGAGTTTGTGATTCTCGAGAAATGGAATCGAAGTTAGATTGTGGAGTTGAATATGAATTTGGTACGGCTTCTAGTCCCGGATCAAGCCCGCACGCTGCACCCGAACGCGATTGTCACCTTCGAGTACACCATCGTACTCTTGAGCGCAAGTTGCAACAGTGTATTGGGGCGGAAGAAGATGTGGATGTAGGAATAGATGAGGGCGAGTGAGATGAGGAAGGACGAGCCGAAAGATCAGGGACAGGGGAAGAAATGGGTGAGGAGATGGGAAGGGGAGGGGGTGATGATGAGGTGGTAGCAGAGGGAGGATTTATTTGACTTTAAATTGCTATGGGCTTGTATGGAGAACCTTTCGTAGGGTTGGTTTTGTTTGATAACCCGGTAAAAGTACTGGCTTAACATAGCCAAAAAAACATACTAAAAATAGCAAATGTATACAAGAACGCAATGACGTCAAGATTTTACAAGAATTTTCCCTGGGGTATTTACACGAATAATTCACTAAAAATTGTGGAAAATACTGTTCTGATGGAAATGGCAGACGCTTCATGTGACTGAAGACAATGCGACTCTTGTGAAAGAAAGAGTCAAATGACAATCTAAATTAATTAACAAGTTTTAAAATCACAAAATAATTGATCTCGTCGAATAGTAAAAATCAGTAGAATAAATTATTAATTAATTAGAACTCATTTTGTTCAATATTTCCTAGTTTCGTGAATAGTTGGCAATTTTACTTCAGTCAACCCGGATTTAATACCTTATGTGTTTTATTTTAATGAATATGATGTAACAAGATATTATTTGATCGTTGAACAAAATGCGTTATCTTAGTGGCTAGCAGGCTCCCTCTAACGAGGACGTGAAATCGAATGACGTGTACAAATTTTCACCAATTTGGTGATGTAGTTCATATTATGCGTTGAGAAAGAGTTTCCCACATCTTTCGTTAAATTTTAGCTTCAAGATGCCTGAAAAATCTGCCGAAAGATCTATCGCCCAAAATAAATACAAGTGTCAAACTAATTGCATTGAGTGATATTGGTCTTTCTCTTAGACCACGCCAGAACTAACTTAAATTTTTGTGCCCAGAATCTCTTGCTGAATGTTTTTCCCTGGTAATTAAAACCAGTATTAAAAGTAATTAAACAAGTACTTAATTTAAAAGTAATCAAAAAGTACCATATTTTCCCATAAGAATACAAGAGCGCGCGTAGTGATCAATAGGCATGGGGCAATTAAACACAAAATTGTGACTCCCTAGGGTGATATAAGACTTCGCGACAAACGTCCTCTCAAGTAGCTCGTAAAATTGTGGATATAAATCAAAGTAACATTTGAAACTTCTTTTTGCTAAGTAATTCAATATATATTGTGTTCATTATGGATTATTTCGTTTCTTTTGTTTGTTAGGCATTATTGAAATACCTCTATTCTGTATAATTCGTTTGCTTCACGTTCTATTTACCACCAAACCGAATTAAGGAGAATATTATTTTTATTTTCAAAAATAAAAATACTATATATCACTTTTTCAAAACTCTTACGTTGTAGTATGACGAGTTTCGGTGTTGGTAGTATACACAGTGCTGTATAAAGAATATGTAGTCATACTATCCAGTTAATTTTGTAATTCATAAGGCCTTTTCGGCCGCGTGACGGCCATCATCAGTGCTGGCTCCATTGATGAGGCGGGTCGCGAATGCGTTGAAATCTTACATTGTTAAAGATTTGATTGCAATACGAGTTAGAAAGTTACGATCTTATATAAATACCACTACTTGATCGCAAAACTTTGAAATAACTTTAATAACTTGATAAAAAACAGCAAAGATTTTTTATGTCACTGATTGGTTTCACGGTTTATGTATTTAAATAACAAAAAAAAAGAGAGTTTACACTATCATACTCCGGTGTATTGTGCCATATTCCCTACACAAGCCTCCTATTGTCCCACTTTTCATAATCGGAAAACCGCAGAGAATCTTGCGAAAGGAGAATGGTGGTGAAACGTCTAACAAAGCGATTTTTATGTGGGATATTGAAAACATCAACAAACATTTCCCCCTGCGTGACAGCGCTTTTCGGGGGACAGGAGTTGGCTGTAGTGGTGGCAGCTGCTGAATGTGAGGTGAGTATGAGGGAGAGCGTTGAAATTGGAGCGTATTAAGCGTTTAGGCCGAAGAATAGTTTTCTGCGTCGCTTGGGGTAGAATCCGTAGAGGCGTTTGATGACCTTCACCCAAGCTGACTTATTTCTGTATTTATGGTGAAGTTTATGTGTTTAACCTATTATCTATGGCGTGAATATTTTTACGGCTATTTTTCATTAAGAATCTAAAAATCCATACTTCGAAATTTTCGTTCATAATTGTGGGATATGTGTACCGTTTTAGTTACTAATCTGCTTAGGTCAACCTTACAAAAAATTATATGAACTATTAAATTTGTTTAAATTTCCGTTCTTATCGACGATTTCTCGGATTAAATTTTCAGTTAATTGTAACATTTCGTTTTCCTATTTATCTTAGAACTCCTATACAAACAAATTGTAAAACTCATGGTCCCTAAAAAACGTGTTTCGTTTTGTTACATATTTCCAAGACTGTATTCAAACTATTTCTATGTCACTAATGAACTCCGAAAATAAATCTGAAAATATCATCGGCGTTTTAGTGACTGACTGATTTATCAACATAGAGAAAATGTTATTAAAGATAGGTACTCAAAATTGTGCGAGGATGTTGCCATCGTATTGTAGAGGCTCATG
Source organism: Laupala kohalensis (assembly GCA_002313205.1). NCBI lineage: Eukaryota > Metazoa > Arthropoda > Insecta > Orthoptera > Trigonidiidae > Laupala > Laupala kohalensis. Next base: position 219,156 of record NNCF01131286.1, on the reverse strand, counting down.
AAGAAAGAAACATATCTGAAAAAGGTGAATTATAGTGATGTGTTTTTTTCCGGAATTTCGCTACATCTCACGAACTAATCGAGATAACTTGGTTCAAATGTGATACATTTTGTCTACAGTTAGTAATGACTTAGGTTTAAGGAGGGACCAGCACTCCTAGTTAGTCAAATCACTGAGACGTAAAATTGTTTTCTTTATTTTATTTTAATTTTCATAAAAACTACAATATGAATAATAATGATGAAAAACATGATTTAATTTCTATCTATCAGTTAATATATAGTACAAACAATATTCAGGAAGTCGTTTGACTCGTTTGAAATGCATAAGAGCATGTACAAACATGGTGGCCGAATGCGACGGTCCCGTGGTTTATACATTTTACCTCGGAAAAGTGAAATATCTTTTTCAGATGTCCGGTGACCTATAGATAAAAGTGATATAAAATACTACGGAAAATGTACTGAAAATCAAAGTAAACCTCCATCACTTTCGTGATTTAAAAGTTGGTTTTATTTTGTAAATAAGTTTTTTTCTGCATAAGTCAAGTCAAACTATCCCACAACAGGCCCCGAAGGTCTATGGGGTTCGCGGAGAGTAAAGCTCGGCAATTATTTGACCCCGGCACTAGGAGGAGGAGATGTGCTCAGCATCTCGCTCCGACCCGTTCGACCCCAGGATAGACCCTGGTACTCCTTTTACAGCAGGCTGAGTAGGCCTGGGATCTCGAGGTGTGATGAAAATCCCCACCTCACGGGAGTTTGATCCCCAGCCATCCAGCCAGCAGCTCAGCGCTCTACCCATTGAGCCCTAAGACGCAATGTATTTCAACATCAGTTGCAATAGCAATTATTTCATTTAAATGGTCGGTGAGGAATGATTTTCATGTTGAATCACAGTGAGTACGTGTTACTTCGTTTATATATGCTTCTGTGTGCAGATTTTGGTGATTTAATGCTACCTATGCTAGTGCTACCTTAAACAGTCATAAGAACAAAACCTCTCGTGTGGAGCTGGGTAGGATCGCTAGTATATAATTATATGGTAAGCACATTCTTTTCTTTCATCTTGAATTTAAGCGCTAGAAGATGGTGCGATTTATTTAAATTTTATATGCATTAATCACGTGGAAATAAATGTATAATGATATAAAATACAGTAAAACTCTAATTATCCGAATACCAATTTTCCAGATCGCCAATTTTCGGGGAAGCAAATAACTGACAGAAATATGTTTTAGAAGTAAAATTATGAGTTTTTAATCTGTTCTCTAAATTATTGTTATTTTTTACTAAACTGAAGTAACTAAGCACTACGGAACTATTATAACTGCACATTGTGAGTTAGTTTTTTGTTTTTTCCTCAACAAAATGATATTTCTTTGTTAATTTGACCTTAAAGGAAATTTTTTTCGGAACTAATCTTATTATTAGGATATCTCATTATCCGGTCCATCTAAGATACTAATTGATGTGAATAATTTGAGTTGTACTGTTCTAGCCTGGGAAAGGATGTATCTTTCTTTTTCCGTGAATGAAATACCAATTTCGCGACTGAATATTGCAAGGGTTCCTGTGCAACATTATCCGTGTAATACAACACACGTATGTCACAAGGGACATTCGACGAGTAGGTTAATCGCTGTATCTCATTTCCAAAAAGGTACTTTTCTGTAAATATATCTTTTGTATCTCCCGAAGTTCTTAACCAATTTTTAAAAATTAGGTGTCGTAACAAACATCAGTTTTATGCACTTCAGGAGAATCGTAGTTTTATATTTTAGTCAGGAACTATTAGGTTTAAAGTACAAATTGATTTGGTTAAGTTTATAATCCGCCTCTTAGGTAAAACCACTCATTGTTCAATAACTCCTATAATATCAGAAGTCCACAGTTATTCTTAAGTTATTACGTTTATTTATATTAAAAATGAATCAATAGATAACTGTCGTATATTCAGTTTAACTGCTTTCACGGTACAGTGAACCCTCTGATCGATATATTAGTATGGGTGAGAAACCGTCGCACGGGTCCACTACTACCAACTTTTCTTAATAAGTGCTTGGCAACTGCCTAATATAAGATACAAGGTCCATGAACGACATGAGTGATGATTAAGAGACTTCTTTAAGGGTGTGGACCAACGGTGTAAGCTCATGTTTTAGATACAGTAAGTTATAGACTTATGGTATTTCTTTCTTTTCTATTAAAGTATTGAAATATCATAGCCGTTGTTAGTGTGAATATAAAATGTTGTAGGTATTTCTGGAAACAATACGAGATTGATACCAAACTACTCTACTCACTAAATATTAATTTCATTAGTAAATTAGCAAATTTGACTTTTTCTGGTATCTTTGAGATACAAACTCATGTAGATATGTACTCATATATACGCAATCTTAATTATTGGATGATTGGATTTATTCTAAGTAGAACAGTTTTATTTGATAATTTAAATTTACTTTAAAGTTATTAATTTTATTTTAGAAGAACGTTCTTTTTATTTTTTTCAGTATTGACTAAAAGCATTATCAGGAAATATCAAATAAGAATGAAGAGTTTTTTGTGCTTTCATGCAAGAAACTCCTAGTTCACACTAACTCCGCTCGAAGGATTATTGGAAGCACAGAGTCTAAATACTTCGTCATGCAAACCCATTTCGGCACGAAAATAATGCACGCCATTTTCGGAGAAAATTATGATTCACGCAAACTTTTAACTGAACCTATGTACTTCTCAGAGAGAATGCCCCTCTGAGAAACAAAGAAATATATTTTTTATTTTACTGTGATGTTTTTATATCCTAAACAATAGTATGGATCAAGTAAGTTCGTTCTTAATATTTTTTCGAAATTAGTGAGAGACGCAAATTATATTGAGGAACACCAGTGTTTAATTTTTCTTTACAAGATCCATTTGTTGTGAGCTCAAATACAGTAGAGAGAAAATAGACTGCATTGAGGTACACTAAGTTTTTTATGACCTTTATGTTTTAACAAATCAAACAACTTTAAAACATCTTATTTAAAAAGCTTGCTCTCTGAGTTATTTTTGTAATCCTTAGAAGGTACAAAATCTAAGGAACTAAACCTCTAATGTTCGTTCAAATATTTAAGTCGCAAAAACTAGTTTCGAATAAAATGTATGTCTTTTAGAAAAATATTCGAGTATATCTTTTAGACATATTGGTGACGAAGCATATAACTACATCGAAGAGAGGTTTGGATGTGTGATCCTATTTCTGAGGAAGGAATGTATTTCTCCTGACCTTTGGATGTGACATCCCAACCTTTGTATGTAATATTTAAACCTTTGGATGCGATATTCAAATGTTTGGAGAAATCCTTTCTCTTATTTTGTATGTCAAATCCAATTCTAAGGTACTAACATCCATAGTGTTTTCTCTGTAGTTGTATAATATAGGTACTCGAACGAAGTCAGCAAAAATCTACTAATACCGTGTATTCGAGTGTGGTTTTTCCTTCTAAAAGAGACATCTTGAATGAAGTATAGTTAAAATGAATTATGCCTTTATGGGATTTTTGTTGAGTGTTCGGGAACGTGAATTAGCAAAGAAAATTGTTACATGCCATTATTTTAAGGAAGAAGCCGGAATGTAACTCTGGTTTGTTTCTATTATAGACATCTGAGAACCCACATCTTTGCTTGCGAGGTTTTTCTCGAGTATGTAAAAATGTTCTTTCTTAAATCGCCATTGACATAGAACGATATAGATTGTCCCACAGGGTCAAAATGAGATTTGAGTCCTACATTAACGATGTGTAATAAAACCGGTCTCTGTGAAATATTTATACTAATGCTCCACTTACTGATTCAATCGCTCGGGAATTTGAATGAAGCTAACATTCTACATTATAATATGAAAATTTACTTTTATATGATTAAGAAAGATCATATAATAATAATATAGTGTACAAAATAAAATGCAAAGATTGGAATGCTAGCTATGTATATCAAACAAAGAGAGGGCATCAAACTAGAATTTAAATCGGTTTAACAAAGTGTAGTAACTTCACATTGTGTTAATAATGATCATTTGATGGATTAAGATAACATAAATATTAGAGAAAGAAGTTAATTATTCCAAACGTAGCATACCTGGAAAGATATTTATATAAAATACAACGGGAGTTTGAATTTACGCACTGGAACAGAAAAAAACTATCGAGTATCCATGTTAATATATAAATGCGTAACGCGAAAGTGTGTGTGTCTGTTTGCCACTTAATCACGACTAAACCGATGAAATTTGGCAAGTATATAGTTAAGATGTCCAGGATGAACATAGGATAACTTTTATCTTTAGAATATGTGATAAGAAAGATAGAAATGGTTTTTGAATATAAATTTCTATATAATCTGGGAAAAAGAGAGATATATTTGTTTGCGCTGGCCTAAACTGTTAGACATAGGTGACAACTATTTAACTAAGTAAAAGTATTTTAATCTTACAAGATTATGTTTTTTCCCGAGTAAAAGAAGATTAGTCTTATAAAAATCCCAGGCAACACCGGGTAATCAACTAGTTTAAAATATAATATTATGACGTTGGTGTGACTTCTGCTGTATTATTTATATTTATATTTAGTAATACGTTCCATTGTTCTGTTATGTTTCTTGCAATAATCTGTTACACCTGACGACGAATCAAACCTATAGTCGAAACGTTGATTTCTGACAAAAGCAAAGATAAAAGGTATTCGTTCATAAAAAGGTCGTAAGAGTAAAATTATTTGTTTATCTTTATTATACAATGGACGTTAATAGTAGAATTAATTACATTGTTTTAAATCTAATTAAATTATAATAATTTTAGAAATTTGCATTATTTTTTATTAGATTTTATGCTAACTCATTGCTGACACGAATACCATTTCTCGACTGTTGTGCAACTCATTTCATTCCAAGTTATCACGATGAATCAATTATTACAACAACATAACGCATCATGGACATTTAATAATTACTTTTGGTTTAATATATTAATTTTTAATAATTTATTGAGATCATTCTGAGAACCAACTTGACGAAAAGAAGGATATAAAATTAATATAACTTAACCTGTTTTATACAAATAAATTTATGTGAAGAAAGCTGTTACAAACTCCCTATAACCACGTTAAGGACAATCGAGTAATTTACTGCAACTAATATACAATAACCTAATAAAAATAGCTCGTTTCTGTTCATGTTTTTTATCTTAGGTTAAATTTTCTTAAGGCAAAGTAACGTGACCGAGTATAGAAATGGTGATATCTTAATGCAATGTCACACACCCCCGGGAGCATAATAGATAGAAATAAATCACTTTTGCGCAGAAGTCATTTGACGTGGCATCCGCCGCGGCATCAATCGCTTTGTGGAATCAGGGAGAGAGAGGAACGCGCGCGAAGTGTGCGCTCCAGATGCGTAACATGACAAAGGCACCGTCCCTTGAGGCCATTTGGCGCAGCGCAGCGGTGCAAGCGTCCACCACGGCCATGCGCGCGCACTGCACACTCTCCCTCTACTCATTCATCCGCTCTCATTCTTCGAAAGGAGCTTGTCGAGGGCACGAGTGCCAATGGAAGCAGCGGGGGTGGAGAGCGAGCGAAGCAAATGCACGCACGGATGACGTAGCGGCGGGGGTGGGTTCTGCTTCACACGCGGAGCGACCTCGTGTCAGGGCGGAAACGGTTACGGTGTACGCGTGCACACGGAAGGTTCCAGATTTGACGCCTCCGTATTCTGTCAGTCACGTCGCGTATCAAAAGCACCGGTTCAGAAGTCGTCCTATAATTTTAAAATGATGAAAGTTATTAGTATTTGTCATAATTTGATTTAATTAAATTAATATTATATTGTTTATAACGACGTATTTATTCTTCGCTCTTTTCACAATGGTACTCATACACCATCATGATACGGCGTATTTTGGAAAAAGCGCGCTGCTCCCACGCGCTCCCGCTCCATTACACCCCTGCTGGTTGAGACAGAGGCTTCCCTTAAATTCAAAGATCCAGAGTGTATGGTTCAACATACACTTGACTGTTATTGCTTCTGACCTGTATAAGAACTACTTATCTCAAATGGTACAGGTAGCAAAATTTCACCACGATGATACTGAATGCAAATTATGTAACAATTATATTAATAATAATATGCCTGAGGAAGTAAATTTTAAAGCTACCATAATGTCAATAACTAGAATAGTCATGAATTTCATGGATAATGACGTCACGCGACACGATCAAAATTTTATACCAACCAATTGTAATTTGTGTCTTTAATGATTTGTACAAGTTATGCTAGTAATCAAATTTTCAAAATAATAATAATAATAATTATAATAATACGCAGAATTGAGAAAAAAATAGCATTTCAACAGAAATAGCTGATTTAGACATCATGATAGCGAAAGAAATGGACATTGGAATATTTTCCCTATATAATTGTTCGTATGTGTGTTTTAACAAAACTTTGGAAAATTTCATTTGTATTACAAAAACAATCAGTTCAATTACTTAATTGTTTAGACACACTTCTTGAACGAATTCGTCATTAAAAGTGATATTTGATCTGACGTATTATAAATCTTGTAACTAACACATTCATCAATAAAACTATTTCCAACGCATTTTCTGAAGTATTCTGTTATTATTTTCGATTTATGTCGGATTGTTATGCGATATATTGAAGTGGAAATGTTTCGTGACAATGAGCAGTTGTTTCTGTGAGAGAAACTTCAGGGTTTTCGATATGGAAGTGAACAGCAAGGCGAAGAATCTCGCGAAGTAGTTCTAGGGATTTTTTTGAAGTAGATGTTTATCGGTTGCTTATGGGGGGATGTGCTAGAATTATGGAATTCAGATAAGTGTGAAATAAACGTAGAATGCACCACGAACTGCCACTTTTGACAATTATTCTACATTAGCCCACCTCTTACAAAGACTAGTGCGGTAATCGATGAATAGCACACAGATATAAAATAATAGGATACTCCCAAGTTTGAAAAATAGTTCTTTACAAAGTCAGTCCTGTTTCTCAACATATAATTACTATTGTTTATTATCTAAGTACAGCTAAA
>NNCF01131286.1:185118-198741 GCA_002313205.1 Laupala kohalensis | reverse complement strand
TTTTGCCAATACGTCGACTTCATTATTTTTTATAAAATAAACTAAGAGTGACAAAAATAATTCTCATTCAGCGAATGATCACTGCTGTATTTGTGACAATATATATTAATTTCAAGCTTCTACATGCAAAATATAATGAGTTATTGTTTTCGAAATTACTGCTGAAAACGACCAGACACATTATTAAGAAATAAAATTTATACTGTCGCACTCAGAAGAATGTCATGATCACGTTACAATTAAATATAAACGTTTATATCTATTTGTGTAATCACCAGTAAGTGATAAATAAATCCATGTTTCAATTAGCGAGCAGGGATGGATTTCAGTCACGCGCTTTGTTGCCGCGCGTATCACTCCACTTACTGGTATAGTTTTGTCAGCTGTCAGTCGAGTCTGCTGACTGAATATGGCATTCATTGAAAAAAAACAACCTGCGTTGGGGTAGCTGATATATTGGCTGCCAACCGGACAGACAACACATGAACTCGGACAGATATCATCCGTCTTCTATGATGTGAATTTTCGACCTTCTGTATCACAGCGTACAGCATTAGCTCTCACAACTTAAGTAGTTTATCTACAAGATAAGAAAAGGAAACCTATAGTAGATGATGTTGCCAAACAGTAAGCATGTAATATTGATTAGAAGTGAGTCGAAGTCGACTATCTGCTTGCTGCTCGATGTTTTTTCTCGACTTTCATGACAACTCCAGCGTACAGCAAGTGATGTTCGTAATTTCAGACGTCTGTCTTCAGGTATCCGACCGCGTTAGTATTCGATCCAGGGTCCTTTCTCTCTGAAGGCGCGAACGCTAGCATTGAGCTACTGCAGTATGATGTTTTATTATTTTGTGTTACGTTGTCTAAGAGTTGACACCATAGTATTGGTACCATAAATAGTAAATATGTAAAATTGTAATCATCTCTAAAATCTTGAAAAATATATCTTTAAATACCAAGAAAATTTTTTTTATGTATCCAAACGTTTCTTTATTTTGAATATACATGAAATTTACTCTTATTAGATTAATATATTTAAAATATCATTATTTAAAATAATAATTAAGTATTCGCCAACATTGACCTTCATAAATTCAAAATATCATCAGTGTACGGCTACTCGACGTCAAGAAAACACTGTCAATATTCGTCGTCTAGACTTCAAATTACGGGCTACGCAACGTCGGGATGCATCGTTTAGTCGATGTAATGAATCATTTTGTTCAAGTAAACAACTATTCATAGTTGCGAAAGCCATGGTCGATTTGACTCCGTAAAACAATTGCTGAGGCTGCGCCGTCTCAGTTATGAGTCAACAAACCGAATGCATAGAAGCTGTGGTAGCTAATGGTACTGTCTGTCCGCTAGATAGCCAACGCGTGAGCTATCACAGGTAACTTTAGGTGAGCTATCTAACTTGTTTTTTGTTTTCGTGTTAGCAACAACGCACGTGACTAAAATGCACCGCTGACCGAATATTCAAAACATGGTTTTATTTATCAATTGATGGACGCTGAGTAAATAGTTTTAAACGTTTAAATTTAATTGTAATGTGATTATGGCATTCTTCTGAGTGCGACAGTATAATTTTTATTTCTTAATAATGTGTCTGGTCGTTTTTAGCAGTTTTCTTGAAAACAATTAGTTACTCATTACATTTTGTATGTTGATGCTTGAAGTTAATAAATGTAGTCACAAATACAACAGTGATCATTCGCTGAATAAGAATTATTTTTATCACTCTTAGTTTATTTTATAAGTAACGAAGTCGACGTATCCGCGAAAACAGTAAAAATATCACGCTTTTTGAAACATTTTAGGTTTTAGAAAATTAATCTTCAATTGTGAAAACAAATTTTTCACTTGTGTATATGCATAACAAAATTTCAAATCCAATGGTGGTAACTGTTTCTCTGCGATTTTTGTTGTACTCTCCACAGCTATTAGAAGTCAGGGGTCTATAATAAAAAAGTAGATTGAGTCACGAGGTCTTGTTTCTGTTGTTACACCTGATGAAGATCCAGTCTAGGGTTGAAACGAAGAATTTCAAGGAAAAAACCAATACTATTCATTTTCCAAAGAAGGTCGTATGGTAAATATTTAATAATGATTTTATTTCTGTTTATAATAGTTTTGGCTGTGCAAATACTGGTGATTGATGGTACAAATACATTCACAATCTTGGCATGTTTGTCCTCCAATGAGTCTGTTCACTCATCCAATCTGTGTCCTGTTTTCGTCAAGTACTCTTATCAATAATTATAAATCTGTTGTCACTATTATTGTTATTATCATAATAGTTTGCATATCCTAACGTTTTTCTAGAAGCAGTACTTACGAATTATTTTTCAATTCATTCATTCATTCATTCATTTCGAAAAACATTTTACCTGTGGCATTGTATTTTCTATCTACATCATATTTAAAATAGACAAGGCACCAAAAGCAAAACATCTCAATAGAAAATTATTCTTAATATCATACAAAATGCATACTAAAAAATTATAGTTTATCTTTGTTGAAAAACATGAACTTAAAATGTCGATAAAAGACTTTGACATAATTACTTAACCTTTCTTCGATTGATACACGCGACAGTTTTATTTAATCGATATTTTCTCTCTCTTAGCAACTCCGGAGAAAAAGGAAGTAAAAAAATTAACCAACGAACTTGTATAGGTTCCATTTTGCTTTCCAGCTTTCGTTGTTCATTGTGTTTTCGATGTTAAATTGATTGTTAGAAGACGTCTTATGTAGTTAAATCCATTTCCCACTCCAGCTCGCCTCTGCTTCCGACCGGGAAGATTTCATCAAGAAATACAACGTCGGGTGGAATTTTGTCTCAGCGGTGTTGTTATGTCCGAGATTTCCTCAAACCCTTTAAGGATTAATGGTGTAATATTAAAGTAAATTACGGGTTATAGACCCCTTGCGATCCTGCGATCGCATAAAATTTGCACGATAAGGCGAGTTTGATACTATGAGATAATGGTGTGCGTCAATCTAGATAGCGCAAGGTCTCCCCCAAAAAGATGTCTTTTGTGTTAAATAGGATCTTCTAATTATAATTTTTTTTAAATTCTGCGTGTACGTATTCGTTTACGAACTGTTTACTCGTGCCTCACTGTTCTTCCGCGAGAGAGCATTAGCGTTGGACATTTAAACCAAAATAATTATGTTGATTTTCTTCTAAACAATCACCGTTAGCTCCATTTGTTCTGTTTGACGCAGTTACGGTGTTTATATAGTTACTGTAATTTCATTGTATTGGAACTTGAAAATACTGTGAAAATTCATTCTTGATCTATCCATAGAAATAACGGAGAGATCGCTAGGACAGATGTCTACGAGAAAGTACATGTGTATTTACTTCGAGAGGGTAGATTATTTATTAAATTTCATGGATCACAAGCAAAGTCTGTGACTTATACTGCGGTGATGTGGAACACTCCAAAAAAAAAAAAAAAGAATTTTTACGAATTATTGGAACTTAGTTTTTGAGTTTCCATGAACACCTATAAACGTCATGAGTTCGCAAATAGAACTCGACTCTAGGTCACAGAACGAATGTTTTCAATGAAAACATAAAACACTTTTAACAGGACTCAACCATTAAGATAAGTAATTACGAAGTTTATCTTAATATGAAATGTTTTTGTAATGCATGAGACTGCACCTAAAAGCTCCCACGTTTTAAATTTTTGTAATATAAGAAGTATGTGTTATTTTTCAAAAGTGAGATATTGTTTATTTATTGCTTGAATTTACGACTTGCTTTATTCAAAGAAGGGTATGCCAACGAATTTTGATCTTCTTTAGTATTTGGAATAAATGTATGTGTCTAGTAGACTCAAGTATGCAGCATTGGTTTGGATGAAGGAAAAACAAATTTAACGTGAGCGACTCTCATTATTAATTCAGTTATCTACAAACTTGGCCAAGTTGCGTAAGTTGTAATTCAGCCCTTGTTTTACAAAGCTCCCTTCAAGTGATTTGAGTAGCGCATCATGCTACACCCCACTGCAGTGTTGGAACGAGGGTGGTAAAACAATAGAAGGGGTAGCAGAGAAAGAACGTGGGTTGAAGAGAAGAGCGAAGTTTAAGTTATGGAAGCGGTCTTTCTTTACGATTGAGGGATGGTTTGTACTTCATACTTCACTTTGATGTAGCCAAAGTGCAGCTCTGGTAACCTGGGAGCCTTCTAGCATCGAATATGATCTGTGAAGTAGACATAACTTTGTATTTTGGAAACGGCTGTTTTCATCCCAGATCAGTTAACAAGATCAGAACAGTGCGGCGACTACTTTAATACGCCGTGCTGTAAGAATACATAGATAATGGATATCCATCCAATTAAAAACCTTTCAAATTCAAATTTCCCTTCGATTTGTGAGAGTTTTGTTCGGAAGGAAATTTTCCAGTTTGTCATGGTGTAAAATTATAAATTACACAACATATTCAAAATGTGACGACTATATTGAAAAAACAATATTTTTTGTATAATTTTTCCAGTACTAATTGTACTACTAGACCTGTTTATGTGGAAAGCAGTTATTAAGTTTCTTGTTACAATTTTTTATCGTATGACGACGACTCAAATAACGAGTCGAAATATTGTGTAATAAAAAGCACAAAATATATCGTAATCGTCCGTAAAATGGTCGTAAGATGTAATTTCTTTCTTTCGTATAATGTTCAGAGAACATTACAAGTTTGAGATATACTTCAAGTGCAATCACACTGAGAGAAACATAAACGTGTAGTTGTGGTAGAGGACGTCCAAATGATTGGGCTGCAGAAGAAAATATATTGAACACCCTGCATGGTGGTTTTCTAGAGTAACCTAAGTTTCCAGGAAGAAAGGTCATTTTAACTGAGTAGATCTTCCCTTGGAGGGTGTAACATACACTGGAAAGACTAAAAAATGGTAGTACATGAGAGAAAAAGCGAGCGAAATATTATGATAATTCATGTTACTAAAAGAACAATAAACTATTTGTATGGTAATTGTGGATTATTGTAAAACACCAATTGTAACAGCAATTGAAACTGAGGTTAAAAATTATTATTGAGGATATCTGAGGAAGAAAATCAAATGCACTTCCATTATTATGAAGCCTCACCCATCAAAAAGAGAATAACGAAGGGGAGGAGGGTGGTATGTGACGATCCCTTTGCACCCTCGATGAATGTGCGCCGCCTTGGGGAGGGAGTGACGGTCCCCTCTCTCGTGATCTGTGACCCTTGGGCAACCCCCTTTACACTAGCGAAGCTGCGTCACCCTCCGTAAGAAAGCCGGCGCCAAGCTTTCTCTGGACGGCCAAATGCTGCAATGACAAGTGCAGACGGATCCATTTCATAGCTCGACATTTCATTTCATAGAGACAGAGATTCGTATGCTTCAAGTTCGTCGTTATCTTCTAATATAAATGTTTGTATGTTTCTGTGACCGACTTACAAATTTGTACCTTTTGATAAATATTTATCAAATGGTAAAATTGTTTTTATTAATTTTTATTACAATTTCTTTGGCTATTCTCCATCATCCCGACCTGCTTGAACATTTTAAACCGGTACGTAAAACAGTTTCAGATGTTTTGCTTCAACGTTCGTCTACAGCCGTTGGACCCAATGATAGCGTCCTCGCCTTGAGAAGCAGTACAAAGTACCCTGGCCAAGACGGTGGATAATGTCCGAAGAATTTGTAATCAAAGTGAAAAAATAAATTCGCTGTTCCCTAAATTTTCATGTATAGCAAGGTGACCTTTAAAAAACGAAAGTTCATGTTTCAGTGATGTACTCCCTAGATCGGATTAAAATGTAAAAAGAAGTGAGTTGCGCAAAGTTTCAACTGATTTGGAGAATTGGAGTTGTGCCACCCAAGGAGTCGGAATTCAAATGGGATTTAACATGGGAAAGTGTACTTTTTTGAATTTCGAATGTAACATCCTTCTTCTGCAATATTTTGACATGAAGCTGTGTAGTCTACAGGTTACGAGGTTGCTGAACACGAATCCAATGTTCAAAAGTAGTTTTGATTTTTTGTTGTCACCGAAAAACTTCATTTTAAAACAAAATGACAGTTATAATGACAGTCAATTGACAGTTGTCATCATTTAAAACTACTTTTTAACACCCGATTCATGTTCAACGAACACAAGACCTGTAGGGTACTCAGTTAGACATCAAAATATTGCAGAACAAGAATGTCACATTCAAAAGTATAAAAAAAGTACTCTTTCTCTTGTTAAATACCATTTAAATTTCAACCCCTCGGTGGCACGGGTTATTACTTTCTGAATTGGTGGAAACTTTGCGCAGCTCATTTATTTTACATTTTAATCCGATTTGGGGGGAGGAATACATCAATGAAATTTAAACTTTCGTTTTTTAACAATCACCTCAATGTAAAGATATATAGCACACTCCAGTTTCGGACGTTTTGTTTCAACGTACGAAACGTAGAGTGTTCTATACCTGTTGAAAATGTTACAACAGGTCACAACCATGGACAATGTCCGAAGAAATTGTAATAAAAATGACCATACATCATCGTCAAGGGAACCCTAAAGGGAAGAAGTGAAATTGTTTGAAACCAGACGAGTCCGTAAGCTATTTAAATTTTGTACGTGTATCATGAAAGTAGTGTTGGTAATAGTAGTTCAACGAGCTAAGACGTCGAAATAACAGCGCTTCTTTGTGGATAAATTTATTTATAAAACTACATGGAATTGTGCGAACGGCCTGGAAGTGACCAATTCAGACTCCTGGACGACGCACGGTGTGTTGTGTTCAGCTAGTTATACTTAAGTCGAAATATGGTGCTCGTTCAACAATAATTTTACCGGAGTTTAAATGATTGATTTGAAAAGAAGAACAAGAGATTTATATCACAACGCTGTTCAAGACAACGTTTCAAAAATAAAGATTAAAATTTTAATTCCGAAATCGAAGTCTAACAGTGAAATGGAATATGATTTTTTAATTCGCCTTAAATTTCCCATGAATTATTAAATGTGATTAGCTTTCCTACAACCAATCTCTGGATGAATACCGCGGTAATCTACTCTGCTTGGATGTATCCACATTCCTTTGTTCCATAAAATCTTGTTGTGTTCGCATCAAGGATTTAAAATCTATTCTGGGTTGATGTATTTTCGTTAGGGATTGTTTTCTTTGAAGGACCCCCAACTTATCAGCTATCTTAGGCGTGCGGCGTCGCTTAATAAATATTTGCCCACCTGGAGAGTTTGATGATAAACATTCATCGAAGACTGAGTCTGGTTGCGAAGCGGTGACCTTCATGGCCGTGAGTGGGACAGGCATATTTTCTTCAGATTGCTATTTTAGTTAAAATTCCTGAAGTGACCATTTATGACTGAATTCGCAGCACTTCGATATATATATTCTTTACATAAAAATATTGATTAATTGCGTTAAAAATTAATATTTATCGAATTATAATTCTAAATCAATCGATAAATTCAATAATCAAATAGTTTTAAAACATTTGCGAAAATTTTGTATTTCACGTATTGTGTCAATTTTGATGAATCGTATTCTAATATCTCTAGAATTTCACTTAATTTCGACAACTTGCGTTGAACTTTGTCGCAAAAGAATTCGACAAGAACCCTCTTGAATGTCGTTGAAAATTTTGAAAATAACCATGCTAATCGAACTACAGCATTATACAATAATAAGTAGACTAGCTCTGTTGGCAACAAATAAGGTTGATGATGTTGTTCTTGGGCACTGTGCACATTATGATTTCTGAATATTATTTTTCTTGTGTCTTACTTGGAGGTAAAAAGTTTGAAAAGTCCAGGGTCTGAGATGATCGTATGTTAACAATGTTTGAAGATCGTGATCTACACTTCACAAAACAATTTAGACAGAAATATAGAGCAAAAGAATATCACAATTGAATTTCCAGTTAACTTTACGAGTATCAAATATAATTTTGTTTATAATTTTAAAGTAATTGTGATCATTTAATTTAACAATATATAACGGATATAAATAATTTAGATAAAACCCCACAAATATTTAACAAAGATAAACAGGAAGGGAACGTTTATACATGAATGTGTCATAGATGCAGATCCCACAAATTTGTATCTCCTGTTTTGAATGCGGGAATTGGGTACCTCTTGTGAATCATGTTGTCTTGAACTGTTCCGAAAAATAACTGTTTTAGATGAAAACAAATGTAACCTGAAGTTTCAATCAGTGAATTCACGGTTAAACGAAGGGGTATATATTCTCAAACGAGATACTAATGTAAAACCAGAACATGGCCTGTTAGACTCCACCCGCAAAAACCTGCTTTTCTTTATAATTAGAGAGTAAAAATAAAAATTGCATTCGCACTGATAAGCTACCATGAAGTAGTATTGCGCCATGAAGTCTGACATACATGCGCGTTCACTTAAATGACAACATGCAATGCAGTAAATTACACTCACTCCAACCGACGCTGACTCGAAATGCAAATGAAGCATATAGAGAAAGTCCGAATCTACGTATTTTGTTTGATGGAAAGAAGATACACTACGTTTTTACTTTCTTTGACACCATACCAATTTTGATTCTATGGAATTCACGAAGACGTGAGTAATGTCACCCAGGAAGCAAGTTATGTACTGACAAAAGTCTAACGGAATAATCGAGCGGTGTGTTTAGACACCCGTGATAAAATTTAAGACCTTACCAAAATTTGGACGATATTTGTGTTTTAAAACACATTATTAAATTAAATTCATAGTCATAATATAAAGTTAATTAATTAATTAATTAATTAATTTTATGCCTTTTGGCGAGGTTCAGGTCATGAGACCTGCTCTTCCACCTAACCATTGGACTTGAGTAAGGATATTGGGAAGGAAAGATGTTGGGTTGCCAAGGAACTTATGGTGCCGAACCGATATGTGCCTGAAGTAGGTGAGGGAAACCCCAGCTGAAAACCTCACCTAGTTCGGCCAGCAGGGTTTGAAATTACGCTCTATCGCTCAGCCAATGGGATCGTGGAATCGAAGGCGCTACCACTTCTTTTTTCTTTTTTATCACAAGACCACCGCTGTAGGTCGATCCTTCGATTACGTCGATTACGAACCTTCCAAATACCAGAAAATAGTCTTTGTAATTGTTACAACACACGGGATTTTTCCTTGTTTGGCGGCGACGGGCCCGGCCCTTAATCGCCTTAGGAATTTGTGACTAGCCAAGTACTTGAAAGTGTTAATTCAAAATCTATATACGGCACGGGTCCTGATGTTACAGTAATGAAACCTCATTTCTGACAATTGGTTAAGTACGACGGAACTCAGGTATTCATGAATAGTTACTTTTAGAAATAAGATATAATGAACTTTAATTTTGTTGAGTGTTGGTCTTAAATGTCACGTGAACATTATATGAGCACAAAATGGGTTTCCGAACGGTCGATATATTTGGGTATTTAGTTTAGAAGAAATATAATAAAATATTCCTTTTGTGAAATATAACATCCGGGAGCCAAGATGCACTAATAAATATCACTCCCAAAAATGTCAAAATGGTGATTTTGGAGGGAAAAAAGGAAAGCAGTATTAGAAAAGTTAAGAAACTTGAATAGAAGTTGATGCTAGTTACTCTCTTTCTCTTGTGAGGGTGACTTCGACAGTTTTAAACATTTGTGAACGTTTAAATTACAAACAAACTATTTTTACGTCTACTAGTCACAACATGACGATAAATTTGTTAAGGAATTTTATAATATTCCTCTATAAACTATCTTATGGAGCGCATTATTCTTCCCTCGTCATTTAATAACATGATACTTATTGTTTCTACCTCATACGTAAGGAAAAAATGATTTGACGTATGAAGAAAAAAACTGTAATATAACTGTCTCTTATGTTATGTAAATCAGTCAATTTATTTGATGAAAGAAATAGTGATGTTTGTGTATAATTCGTTCTTTCTTTAATTGCATCAATGAAATAAATGAATTCGNATATATATATATATATATATATATATATATATATATATATATATATATATATATATATATCCCATAACCTAAAAATTAGTTTATCTATTCTGTTTTTCATTGTACTTTTTAATTTTTTTTAAAGTCATGATAATTTTTTAATGATAGTTTTAGAATTTTAATATCAAAGTAAAAATAATACCGCTAGTCAGTATTCTTCATATTTTACTGTACCTTTGCTATTGCACCCCTGAAGATGGGAACGTCCATATTGCATCCTATGAAAAGATTCCATCTCCAGTCTCACAGTGTGCTTGAACAAAATTATTCACGGTCAAAAAAGTGTCTCAAATTTGAGAAATATATGCATTAATAAAACTACATTCTGGCTCAACAGATTCAACTCATGGAATATCAGTATTTTGTAAGATAATCTTGAGTATGGTAAGTTTTGAAATTGGAAACAAATTTTGTCAGCTTTTCAGACCGTAAATAGAATAATAAAGAGTATTTATAAATCTAAGGAAAATGGACCCATTTTAAGACTGTTCAGTTCCTTGTTTTGAAAGGAAACAATTACCGCAGTCAGACCTTCAGTCAATTAGTAAGTAATTCGTAGTAATCTGAGAAAATCTGAGGATATCCGGGATAACCCGAGATAATCCAAGGTTATTCTTGATAAACCGAGATAAATCGGTAAACTGAGGTAATTAGAGTAATCGGGGTAATGCGAGGTAATCCTGATAATCTGAGGTAATTTGGAGTAACCCAAGATAATCGCAAACAGGCGAACAAGTTGTTTCCCCCTTGTTTCACACTCGGAAGATGATTTAAATCTCGGGTTAAGATAAATGGGTTTGCACCATAAAGGCCAGTTAAACTTCACAGTGTTGATTACCATTTACTGCACTCGGCGCGCATTGAGGTCAAGTAGTGGGTTCCGAATGAGAGAGGTGTTGCAGCAGCGTAAGATATGGTCATTTGACGATTGGAGCAAACTCGCGCCTGCTTCCCCCAGAAGCCTCGTGTAGTATTTAAGGTTGGAGTAATAAGACTGAATCTTATTACATTGTAGGAAATTCTGCCATGCTTGAGTTTTATTTAAGCTTATATTATAAACGGTAATTATTTATTCATATTTGCTAACAATCGTTTAAGTTATCTCTGCCTACAGGGAATTAAGCATTTAAAAAATCTATAATTGTATAAATGGATGCAATATTACGAGCTTATATCAATTTAAGCTTTTAAACACATCATATCGACCTCCTACGCAATCTTTAATATCTGAAAGGAATACATTGTT
This sequence comes from Laupala kohalensis, assembly GCA_002313205.1. Lineage (NCBI taxonomy): Eukaryota > Metazoa > Arthropoda > Insecta > Orthoptera > Trigonidiidae > Laupala > Laupala kohalensis. The sequence goes on along the minus strand of NNCF01131286.1, from coordinate 187,456 downwards.
GCTGAACAAAAAATGATTTATTTTCGATTTGTTACGAATTATATTGTCGATTTATATTTATGAAGTTACTATACAAAGTAATTTAAATGTAAGCGAATCATATAATTACACTTTTGAATTAATTGACTAACATTGCTTGGTAGAACTTATGTCTCTCGTTAAATTTTTGGATAGTTTTTTTCTGGATTGGTGTGAAGATGTTTTATGTAAGCTGCTGAAAAGCAGGGGGAATGGGAACCAGTGATTTGTACTGAAGGAGTGTCCACTTACTGCAGTAAATTAAAGTTGCTTTTGTAGTCAGCACCTGAATAGAAACCCACTTGACGCACGCAAACCTTCCCGTCTCTACCCCTGGTAGACCACTCGCGGACAGGCATGAGTCGAAAACATTACAGTTCTGTCATATATGCATGGAGTCGCCCATAAGTGACATTATGCAAAAATTACCACTTTTTGTTTATATTGTGACATAATTGCTTGTTTCTCATTGTTCACGATATCACAACCCAGGGAGCGATCGTAATTTCTGGACGGCCCATATGAGTCAGAGATTTATTCTTCGATAAAAACACTTAAGTGATACATGAATTTTTGTTTGTTTCAATTACGTGCACATAAAATTTGTAGTAACGTGAAGATCAGTGATACACCGTTCCCTTAATAAGACCTGTGGAGGAATCTTTTTGGAACACCACACTGAAGTCCCACACAAACGTATTTTCATCTCTACGATTATCGCACCTGTGTATAAATAACATTCAGATTGAACCAAAAGTTGTATTTAATAGTCTCAATAATAATCTCAACAGTTACTTATGTTACGGTGGTCAAAAATTCTTTGAAATATTTCAGTTTAAATTTACGTGTTTGTGTGATGTTTCGTGACACATTTGGTGGTACACGAACAGACCCGTGCTGTCCGTTCAGTCCACTCCCGCCAAGGTACGCCTCTTGTCTTAATTTGAATTTCTGATTCTTAAAATCCATATATTACATGCTGATTGAAATATTTTAAATTAATTTCAACTATTTACATCTATTTTAAAACCTTGAATAGTTAAATATATAATCCGTTCAAGAAAAAAACAACAATAAATATTGTGAATTGTTCAAATAAGGATATATTTTACTGCAAGTTAATACTCTATAGTCAGAACTATTGAAGTTAACTATTTAAATATAACTAAGTAAGGATAAATATAACTATTTTAAATTAAATATTAACATTTAGCTTGGGATTTTATCTATGACTTTATAAAAACCACAAGCAACTTTTTAAATGTGAAGCGTGAGTTACATTTTTAAATTTGGAAAACGTAGAAAACAGCCTTGTAATTGAATTAGAAACGTAACCACCAAACTGAACCTGGACACCACTGTATGCCTCTGCTTCACGCACCGTCTGTTGAATATTCAAAGCTCATGGAAGCGGCAGCTGGCGTGGGGACGCTAATCAGATAACTCGGGTCTCCTTCGCTGCCACCACCGACGGAGTTGTTTGTGAGGGGGTGGGAAAGGGGCGTCATAGGGGCGGGACTTTCCAGGCAGCGGGTAATATCGTGGCAAGGACTTCAGGGCTTCCGTTTTCTTGCTGATTAAAATTATTTACGACAACGAAAGATTAGAGAAGTTAATTCAACGGAGTGTTATTTTAGTAATAAAAACAAATATTTATGTTGCATTATTTTTTTCAGAATTGTTTTAGCTATGTGTATTTAACCGAAATGGAATATAGGAGCTGTGATGTGAATATAGTAGTGAAAATGTAGTGGTGAATCTTGTGTGACCGCATGTACAAAATTGTTAAGTTCAAGTAATGTGTAAATCTTGTATGTTTATGAGTATAATTTAATAGTCTTTGCACTTATATAATACATTATTTCTTCTAGAACGCTAAGAAATTTCTTGATTTTATTAAAAGAAGTTTCAATTTTTAGGGTCCTAACTATCGCTTAAAATATCCGAATTTAGACTATTAGTGACCGTAATAAAATGAATCAGTTTTTTAATTCCTTTGACACTTTACCCACCGTTGTAATGCTTTCAATAAAACAAAAATAAAACATATTCACTCCTGCTCATTATTGTTTCTTAGTAACTCGGTATCCGCTGCATTGCAAGCGTGGAAATATTGATTGTTGTGAAACTATTCTGTATAAATGACCAATTAGTGTTGCATGTAATAAAAAATTAAAACTGAATTACGAAAATACGTTGTCTTCTTGAACCCCTCCTTTAAAACATGTGTGCCAAATTTCGAAGCTTTTGGCTTATTCATCAATGCAATAAGATGTACACAAAGACAGACGATTAATTTGTAATAATCAATACATACACA
>NNCF01131286.1:151284-169506 GCA_002313205.1 Laupala kohalensis | reverse complement strand
ATATATATATATATATATATATATATATCTAAAGTTGCGGGACTACACATTATCCACAATTGTCAAAAACAACAATGCACAATGTTTGAAAGCTTGATCATACATGTCTTTTTGCCATGTAATAATAAAAAGCATGTAGTATGTACACATTATTTACCAACCCATGTAGAAGTACTTCGGACAACTCTTGAAAGTTCCATCAACGCAAGTTGCTTCACAAAGAACTTTCATATTGGTGTCTGTTGAAAATACGATAATTGAAAGTAAGTGCTTATTGATGAACATAAGTTGTTCTCCAGTATTCGTACAATATATTTAACGCATTGTGAGTTTCCTCAATGTTCTTCGGAAAATTCGGATTAACAGATTTACAAACATATTGACATTCTATTAGTATTATAACTCGCAGCTAACTTTTTATCTTATCTAGGAACTTACGCTAAATTTTTTTGAATCCGCCTCTGCCTTAGGGCCCTTGATCGGAATTGATGGGATGGTCCCTTGCTTGCTTCCGGAGTGTAAATTAGTTTATTGTCCTCCACGTGGTCATACGCAGTTTGTACTGTTTTTTGACAATAAATTTATTATTATAATCCTTTCACTACGTTTATGTCTTCAATCGTAAGAGTTTGTGGATAATTTCTGTTAGTTTCATGTATAGAAGTTTTGTCGACTTGCTGTAGATATATTCCAATTCTTTACTCTTCACACTGTTGCTGAATTTCTGTCAACTACATTCTGGTCTGTTTTACGTAATTATGATTGTTTAAACATTCGACAATAGAGCAACTTTCATGTAACACACGTCGTTTAGCAACAGGTCCAACGCGGAATCTCATCTCCCAACATCTTGTTGAATCTGAATTTAAATCCGTCCAAGATGAAAATATTCATTCCTGTCTGGTTTCTCATCACATTCATAGCGACATTCTACGAGATGTAAACTCGACACTGGGCAGAATTTTCTGACTTACTGAATGACAAGTTATAGAAGAAAATAAAACCTCTCCCTGCGAGACCGCGGGATTTAGTTTACCGCCTCGTAGGGGTTACCTAGTAGATAGCCTGTCGGCACTCAGTTTACCGTACATCTAAACCTTGAAATTTACCGTACAAATAAAAAAAAACTAATTATTACAATTTTTTAGAATTTGTACGTAAAATTTCACTTCTCGATTCTGGAAGATTATACATTTTTGTATTAATTAGATTTATACGAATGGAATTTTTTTTTACTATCTCGTTATTTTCAAAAGGAATAATTACCTGGCTATTACCGGAAGTCACAGAATTTATTTTTCGGAAATCTATATCAAAACACTGCACCAAAGGTGAAATTTTATGGTACCCACGATGGTTAAAAGGAAAACGCTGTTGAAGTGAATGAATGTGAACTAACGTAATGAATTGTCTATACGAATGATTTGTTTTTCTGGAACTTAGTTAATACAATTTTCACTTTACTAGGGAAGGAAAAATAACCATGCACACATCTTAACATTTCCCATACTTGAACATTTCTATTTCCTCGAATCGACTTTTAAACTCCAAAAGATTTCGACCACCAAAGTTTTACGTGTAGTTAACACGAATTCGGAAAGTAAAATAGGTGATGTTTGAAAATTCTTATAATTATGAAAAACCTTAGACAATAAAATAGCTTTGAGACGTTCATACGCAGTCTTGGATTAGTTGACTCGTATCTCATGCCATTCAATGCGATTGGGAAGGAACATTACTAAGGTAAAGAAACTTAATAAATTAAAGCGAGATGTGGGAGTATGCAAGATGGATGTTTTGGGAAGGTTTGTGGGTCATAAATTCCGTTATCAGTCAACTTGTCCTACATTAATAAGAAAGTTTAACATTATTTTCATTGAAGTATACGCAGCATTAACATTAATGAATATGATCCGTGATTTTGTAGTGATCTTCTACCTTGTCCCTTTTTCTTGCAAGTGATTGATGGATATAATTCATAACCTGCGGTACAACAATTTTACATTTTCAACAACAGTTTTACACGAAAAATTTAAACAACAGTGTTCATATCTCCAGAATGTTGTATCTTAAGTAAGGAAGACACAAAATCTCGACGAATTAGTTTATCTTGTTATATTTTTTCCTAATTTCTGTAGTAACGAGTTATTTATGTGAAACGCAATAAATTTCGTTTTAAAATATTTACACCAAACTGACGGACGACATTGATTTTAGCCGAAAAACTTAGTTAACAATATTAGAGAAAGTCACTGTTTTCCTTTTTTGTAGTCGCGTTCCCCTCTTACGCCATCCCGCGACCTGCTCTGTTACGTAGCATTTCTCAGAAGATGGTATTTAATTTCACTTTATCCGTCGTGTATTTTCTGTGTTCGTCTCTCTCCGTTTCATTATTCTTTATTTTACGTGACTGCACCTCTCAGACACCCGTAGGTGCCCCTCTCTTACCAGGGGGAGGTGGGCGCAATGTCTACTTCTTGTGTTTTAATATATTTTTACCTGATATATGCCTTCTAAAAACTGCCTTGAAATATTTAAACCATTTTTTTGTGTACTTATCATATTGGGACCTACTTGACTTATTAACAATTCAGGATACATTTTTCGGATGTAACGTNGTATTATAACTCGCAGCTAACTTTTTATCTTATCTAGGAATTTTTGCTGAATTTTTTGAATCCGCCTCTGCCTTAGGGCCCTTGATCGGAATTGATGGGATGGTCCCTTGCTTGCTTCCGGAGAGTAAATTAGTTTTTTTTTCCCTCCACGTGGTCATACGCAGTTTGTACTGTTTTTTGACAATAAATTTATTTATTTATTTATTTACTTGACTTATTAACAATTCAGGATACATTTTTCGGATGTACCGTGTTTGTTCTGGCCCTACTACTCACAATCCCGTAACATATGTGATCTCGACTCATCACCTTTACCGCATTCACACTTGGCATCGGGAAAGTCAATTGTAAATTAATTAATTTTTGTAACTCAGTTTCTAAATATTAAAAAAGATGTGGAGCCGAAAAAATATATTTCTAAATTAAATTATCGCCTGAGGATAAACTAACAAGAGTCATAAGAGTCTGATGTAAAATGGCGAACCTGTAGTACATCATGGAAGGAAAAGCTTGCATAAACTGTGTGAAAAAAATGGAACAGTTTTATTACATCCATTTTTTTGAGCAACTAATTTAGTACGCGGAGAATTTTTTTACGGTTTGATTTTGTTAAGATTTAACCGTGAAAAAAATATTGTTTTGAAGTATAACGGGTAATATTGGTTTGATGTATACATCGCTCACATTTTATGAATCTGATGAAGTTATACAATTTAAAGACCTTTTATAGATACTGAGTATGTTTATCCATACAACGTTTTAGTCAAGATTTTGTCCAACATCACGTGTTTAAATAAATAAAGTAGTATCCTAGCAACGTACCTACTTATGTAAAACCTGATGGAGGTCAAAATCTTGGATGGAACGCTGAGTTGAAAAATTTACTCAGCTTCTAGTCGTTCAATATATTACTGCGTAGGATAATGATGATATAAATAATTAGTGTACTATTCTAATATATAGAACCATTCCAATAAATAATGGTGTTTATTCTTCATAAACATAGTTAATGTATGGAATGTCAAAGAACGATCGTATGGAGTTACTTGACTTGTTAGATCGAGAGATGGATGCTTTGGCCACCCCTTTGCTCGCATTGAAATCTGTCGTCTGAACGCGGGAGCACGTGCACTTCGTGGAGACCTTTTGTGGCGCTATTGAACCCCTCATTGATGCATGGTGCCTGTGCAGCTTCCACTCTTCCAATTCTCCTGCCCTTGTCCTCTCATTTCGAGAAAGGAAAAAAAAAATGGGAATCGATTATTCAGTCAGAGATTTTGAACTCTTCCAATTCACATTGGAAAAGGTAAACATTAAAGAAAAAAAAATGTCGTGCTCTTCACTACAGAAGCTGGATTTTAGAATTATTTTTTTGGTGGGAGGGGGAAGGGGTGACAAACTTTGCCTTGGCCTCCCTCACTTAAGATAGTACTAGTGAAGATAGTATTAAATAAAAAATCTTAATCGACATAATTAAAGAGAGTAACACAAACTAATTGTGATTTCAACTTGAAAAATATACTCGTACTTCGCCGACCATTTAAATGAAAATATTAAAATTATAATTGATGGTGAAATACATTGCGTCTTATGGAGAAAACTCTTATTTACAAAATAACGAAAGTGATGGAAGTTTACTTTGATTTGTAGTAAGTTTTCCGTAGTATTTTTACATCACTTTTATCTGTAGGTCACCAGCCATCTGAGAAAGATATTTAACTTTTTCTGAGGTGAGATGCATAAATCACGAAACCGTTGCACTCGGCCGTTATGTTTTTACATGCTCTTGTGCATTTGAAACTAGTCAAACGAGTTCCTGAATATATTGTTTATACTATATTATTAACTGATAGATAGAAATTAAATCATGTGAGTTAAGACTTGTGGTAATTCTTTTTCATTAAGCATTCGTGTGGTAACGGTGAGAGTCTTCGATGAGTGGTGTTTCGGAAGTATAGGTCTCAACGTTGGATCAGTACCACTAAGTTCAAGTATGGCTCTCTGCATCTCTACTTTTAAATTATTTAATTCCTCTTCTTCTTCATTTATCCAAACAATCACTTCTGGTTCCTCTTCTTTATTGGTTGTTTTGTTAGTCAATTTCTCAGAGGTAACACCTTGAATTTCTTCACTCTCATTGTCTGTATTAGATTTTGTTTCTTCTCGCAAATTCGAGATGGGGGTGCTGCTTCAATTTTTTAATTCTCTTTCTACCTCTTCTCTAATTCGATCTACAATTTGTTCCGGTACATACTTATTTTTCAACGCTACTCTAAGCTGTCCGACTACTTTTTGTTCAGTAAACCCCACATTTGGGTACTTTTCTTTTAATATCTCATGCAGTTTTCTCCTAAATCATGTTCTGTTTCCCTGCACTTCAGTTATCAGGTAGTAAGTGTGTACAATAAATCTATTCATTTCATTGGTCCATTTTGTACGCCTATTGATAGTCAGTGTACCAGGCACAGCGGCCTCGCTAACGGTTCGAATCCGTAGTTCTGATGTAGATTCTATTGAACTAGCAGAGGATGTCGATACTGACTGCCTACGACTTCCTAATCCATGACTCTCAGGGCTGCTGCTGTCCCCAACTCCAAGAGTAGACTGCACAATTCTTAATCCTCCAGGTGCAGTCCGGTCACTTGGTGATTGTGGTTCCGAAGCTTGTCTTCTAGTTCTCACCATATTGCTCTGTTTAGCATTTTAAACCTATCTGCCAGGTGTCGGCATGGAAGGGATGAATATACAGGATAGGTAAAGGATGAGTGAAGGGCAGATTTGCCAGATAGGTCGTTGTGGGATACCTTCGTCTGACTCCTCCGTCGGGGTCTGACAGGCTAGGGTGACCCTTCCAGTAGCTACGCTACCGCCGGCATAGCCCCCAGCTTCGTTGGAGCACTCAAACTTCCACCGCCCGCAAAGACAGTGCTTCGATAAGGCGGTATCCCTTGGGGGATATTATTATGTTTTAATTATAATAAAAATTAATAAAACAATTGTACATCTCAGAGATTTGACTAACTTGGAGTGCTGGTCCCACCTTAACTGGAAGACATAGATATGCATGTATTCGAAACAATTAAATGAGTAATATAATTAATATTAATGGCACCTTGCAAAGATTTCCCAATCATATTAACATGAAAGTACCGATCAGTGTGCCCATCGTATCGAGGAACCAGTAAATGGGATATACAACTGTTACCCAGTATTCAGTTCTTAATGCACGTTCAACTAATAAAGTATTAAATAAACGTACTAAACGTAGATTTAGAGTTAACGAATTGTAAGTAGCGTCACCTACGAGGCAATATTTTGACTAGATTCTATGCGGACTTCATTCTTCCCCCGCATAGAGAATGCATCTGTAGTTAGCACAGTTCAAGCGTTTCGCCTCTTGCTGTTTGGTCATTAAAAACTAGTCACTCGCTTATTGAAGCTGTGATGCGGTATCTTCTGTCTTCATTGAATCATCGACGAAATAGTGTCACCTGGGGGAAAGTTTAGGAATCACAATTCGTATTAAATTTAAAACAACCCGAAAGACGTTAGTGCACTGTTAAAACATAAATAATCCTCAGAATTGCCTTTTTAAAATGTTGTTTGTATTTTGTTATTGGCATAAAAGGAGAAAAGGGAAGTTTACAACATGTTACATTTAGAAGTAAGACATAGCGATTACCTGCTAGGGATTGTTCGCAGTATAACCTACTGCAGAGGTTGTATTAAACTCAAAACAAATTATAAATGAATGGTTTTCTTGCATTTGGCCAGAAAATAAGAAGATATATTATGCCGACGTTTCCACCTTCATTGAGGTCCTGATCCTGAGGGCTAAAGTAACTTCTTAGAAACTAACATCAATCCTCACGGCTCACTCTCCTAATCCGTAAACCTTTAGTATACATGGTTAACTTACTCATCACAAAATGGTCTCACTCACCATTTGTGTTCTTATTTTGTGGCCAAATGCAAGAAAACCATTCATTTATGATCACTATGGCCGATAACTCTCGTACTTTTAAAACAAATTATGTTCAAATAGTTGAGTGAGAGTAACCTGCTCATTTTTCCCCTGCACTCTTTTGTACGTTCCAAAAGTCGAATTATGAAAATATGTCGTGATATTTTCTTACAAAATGTAAGTTTACAAAAAACAATCCACATAGAAAGAATAATTCCAAATATGAACATTTTGTAATATAAGAGAGGACGCAGTTGGGTTATTTACGTCATTGGCTGCGCAGTTTGAGTGTGGACTGTCAAAGGAAATACCGTAATATTTCATTGAATGTGACCAGCGGAGCATTTATTGTGTAAATATGTGTCATTTATTGTGTCGGCTGCAAAATATTGTCTGTCATTTGGAAATTATTCTTTTTGTTTTACGTTTTGTAATGAAGCTAATCAATTTATCCAACCCATTGATATAATTTATCAGTTCAAATAAATATTTTTAAAGCGATGTATGAGAATTTTATGAGCTGGAAATATCAGATTAAGCAAATTACGAAGAGGACGAGGAGGTGGAGCTCTGACGCTTCCCTGTGGAACTTCAAGATTTAAGTTTGGAAATGAACGTGAACTTAAGTTGGAATAACGTTGATCCCACTATATTTGGTTAATTTTACTTAAATATTGCTAAGCCTCTCCCCCCAAGACTCTAGTTTACCGTGTCGTAATTAAGTCGTTTTGGATGTTCATCTGATGTGTGATTATAGATATGTTTTTTCTTTTTTTCGAATTATTATATAAAAACATTATCATTTCGTTTTTTTTTATATTAACAATAATAATTTAAGTATATTTCGTTTGTAATGGCGGAAAAGGAAAGACAAGTTTTCAGAAATTTGTCGCTGGCGCTTACGGCATGATATTAAGCTATTTTTTTTACGAATTAATAGAGATATATTAGGTTTTGCAAGAAAAGATTGTTTGATAAAATATCTAAACACAAAGTTCTGGAAATTTCGATATTTCATTCTTAAATGGGTGAAAATGTGTAAAAATATTCGGTGTGTTGTTCTGATTGATTCAATCATCAAAGCAGAGAAAAAATTTTAAAGATTGAAACTAGAAATGTTGATGGGATGTCGCTTGTGTATTGTAGAGACTCATGAAGGAGGGATTTCAGAAAACTGATTAACAAAGAAATAAATTAGATGTGTGATTTTGAATTTCCATTATTGATTTGTTAACGTGCTATTACTGTCTACACGGCTAGTAAAATATATGTCAGAAATAGGATACATTCAAGAAACGCTTTCAGATAAATTGCTGAAAACCCTTTGAGAATTCAGGTAAGCTTAAGAAACATCGAATTGAGTGTGTTTTCACATGAAGTGATTTCAAAATCCGTGAAAATGGTTTATCTTTAATTCTTAGAATAGTGTAATTTCTTTTGACCGACCTTTACGAATACTTAAGTTAATATAACCTCTTTGCGACTTTTCTGCTAACGGCAAGGCCATTAGCGTTTGAAATACTCATTAACTAGAAGATGGGGGTTTGTAAATACTGGAGTTCAAATATTTTAAGTCCAAGTCTCGAGGAATATTGCGTTCTGCAAGTAGTTCGTTTCCTAATGATGTACTGAATATTTAAAAGGCCAAGAAGTTAGTTCTAAACGTAATTAAATTACAGGTTAGTGAGTCTAGATATATCATATGTAATTGCAAGTTATTACAAAACTTAATTACGTAGTAGATTTTCAAGTTTTGACATCTGGATTATCGGCGGAGAAAATAATTGGTGACATAAAATAGTAAGTGTTTTTGGAACTAAGTTCTTTAATTTGTCGCACTATGAAACTTTTCGAACACAATATCAGGGTCTTATTGGATTGAAATAAAAATGATCAATATAGAAATAATATCACACCTGTACTTGTTTCTTTTCAGCAGCAAAGTCGTAGCCTATTCGTTACCAGGTAATATTACCATTGTAGTACCATATAAAACATTGCAGACGTAGAAACAGTTATTTTTCATTGTATTTATAGATCTCCTTAACCCTGATCCTCAGCACATAATTACCATTGTTTATACGCATTATTGGTTATTTCCTCTCTTAATATTTTCACTCTTCCTTTTTATTTGATATTTTCTATTAATTATGTCCATTTTTTTTGGCTTCATCTTCCCATTTGCCTCTTTACAGTTTTCTTGAGGTCACACGCATTAGCCGTCCCGAACTCGTGCTAACAATTTCCTTTTTTGCGAGGATTAACCACTAGCGTATTGGGGATTATAGGCAACCGCAAAGCAGATAATTATCGCCTTTAATCAAGTATACTGTTTTTTCAAGCAGGGAACGTGGTGATAATGAAATAGGTGCAGATCACCCGTACTGTGCGCGCGCTCCTAAACAACTTTTAAATTTTATTTGACTTCTTTCTTTTAAATGATCGAACAGTTCTCTAATGATTCTAATAAATATACAATATTATATATAACAATAAGTGTTATTCTCACTGAAATTGAGTTGCAAACCTTTTCATTATTTGCGATTGGGTATATACCAGATGGAATCAATTTTGAACAAATTAGTTTATCTGACCTTATGAGCATTACAAATACTATCACAGGAATGTACAAAATATGGTGCAATAGAAAGTTCAATATTTAAATTGAATGTTATATAATAAGACTTTCGCTTATCTGAAACACATGATGGATCTTAAACCTTAAAACATTTGTCAATAGTTTATAAAACTATTATTTTCACACATTTGTTGTTTTTTTTCTATCACATATCAATTTACTTAGTCCCTGCAATGCCATATGATGAGATTGTCTCATTATTTTAACTCAAATTGCTATTTCGAAAGTTCATACCTTAGGTGATTCTGACGGTTATTACTTAAATCATTCAAAAGGTTAATGATCTTCTTTATTTTATTTAAATTATTTTGTACATACGTTAGTTCAGTGAATAACAGTTATTAGTAGCGGTTATCTTATTTATAACAAGGTAGTTATGGGAAAAAAGATTCGAACTGCGAACTGCGTTCGTAACCAGCGTGACCTGCTATCAGCCTGTAGAACCATGACGTACTAGGCCACGACTGACACCACGAAAACCACGGAAAAAATCTAAATAACTCTTCAAAATATCCAGAAAGTAATTTATTTTCGAAACTTCAAAGATTCATTTGACGTAACATGTTTCAAATATGTCATCAACATATTTTCGAAACTTCAAAGTAATTATTTAAATAAAGACTTTTCTCGCGAGAGATATTTCACCCATATATTAATTAGTTTACATATTGCTTAAAATAATCTGTGAGAGCTAGTTTTTAGAAGCGAAAATCGATTTATGTCGCATCTATTTGTACAAATTTCAAACATTTAAAACAGAACTGTCCTACTTATCTTTGCTCGCGGGCCATTTTATACACTTTCTCAATCATCGGGCCGCCACGGGATGGAGTTTGGTACCCGACGAATAAAACTGACGAGTCATATTTATTTATTTCTCTGTAACGCCATATTTTGAATCTCATCAATGTATTTATATTATTTCAAGGCAGAAAAATTGAAAAGTACATTTTGTTATTTTTTTAAAGTATTTTAATCTTTTAGTATAATAATAAAATGTTTTCAATGTAAGACGGGATAATTATGAATGCAATTTTCTATTTTCTCCTATCGAACATGTCACGTCAAATATTAAATCTGATAACATAGATTCATATCACAAAGTTCACCCCACCGCCCAACGTTTGATGGAAAATTTGAAGTAAAATGCATTATAACTCGCGGGCCGTAAAAACATTTCGTTGCTCACCAGTTGGACAGTGCTGATTTAAAAGATTCAATTCTGTTTCGGCAGAACTACCTGGACTAGGTCCGAACTAATTTGAGATAGCATGCGTTGAAAGGAGTCACTTGACCTGTTTTTTTAGGGTCCAGCAACGCTGACAACCCTATCAGCGAAGCGAGGGAGAATCTAGGGGCCGTATCATTCCGCTATTCAGAACTGCGAAAGCTGTTGACAAGAAGAACGGGGTAACGGCACGTGGCCACAATGAGAGACCTTGAATGAGATAGTACTGCGGAGATCGCAGCCAAACTTGTGACAGCGTGGACAGCGAGATGATATCATGAGGCAGTGCTTGGTTGTTAATGCAGACACAAACTCAAAATGTTTTCAAAGGAAACACATCTGTAACGAGAAAACGTATTTGTTGCTTTCTCATTGATTTGTTTTTGGAAAGTAAACTCATGCAACGTTACATTACTTCTTTTTCTTTCTTTCAAAATTTCATCACATCGTGTTCCATCCCTCTTACTTCGTTTCAGCCAACCATTTATTCCTCTCTCCTACCTTTCTGGCTCTCTTTACATCTCGTCTCCACTCCATCTTCTTTCGATTCCATTTTCTCTTCACTTTCCAATCTCTGTCGCGTTTCGTATTGATACAATTTCAGTTAAGAGGCTCATGAAAATTCTGGTTACTTATTTTCACTAAGCTCTTCATTTTTTACCATTTTCCTCTTTTTCTCTCTCTGTTATCCTACTTTCGTAGAGGATGTGATCTACCTCCTCCACTTCGTTTACTCAGGCATAATAACAGTTATGAATTTAAGCATGTTTCTTTCTTTGTTCGTTGCTGCCTTGTGTGTTTACCAACATGTTTTCTAAAAAGTAATTTTCAAGATTTCGTTGGATCAGCAAACATTCCCTACGAATTTAAAATTAAGTTATAATGTATTCAGATGGGTTTATTTTAGGTTTTTAGATAATTATATTATTTATACTATTTTGTACATGATAGTAATAGACAAGAACAATAAATAAACCTAAAAAATATATAATTATTACTTTGTTTATTTAAAGGAGCTATATTATCTACTACCTAGGGGTGCCAAATATTGAAATCTGCTTCTGATTGTCTGAACACTTTTTTGAGTGTTGTATGGTATCTTACGTTATTAAATGCCAGTTTATCCATTGGAGGTTCATGGAGCAGCATATCCAAGTAAAGAAAAAAGTAACATTTATTTATTTGATAGTTAAAATTTATTTTTTAAAGAAACGTGTTAGCCAAGAATGTGAATAGTTGAACCATTCATCATAACATGTTAATAAATAATATTGGTTGTGACTTTAAAAGCAACTTAAAATTCTGAAATTGTTTTCACAACAGCTTTCATCAAAATCAATTCCATGTAAATGACCAAAAGATACTCATCATTGAGCTGAAGGTTTCCGTGAATAAAATACGATTGTTTTGTGAAGTGAGACTACTTCCGGAGTTAGCCTGTGTTGCTCGTGACCCACTTTAAACTTTCACCAAGTTCTCAACATTCGCTGACTTAAATGGGATATCCTCCTGCAAGACTCCTACATCTCTTCACTTTGTGAAACTCCCTCAGGTCTCGTTCAAAGTCTTGGAGATGGCTTCATGGAAATTGGCAATGTGGGGAACGGGGAGCGTGGACGCGTCGGTGAAGAGGGGAGAAATGGTGTACGTGGGAAGAACAGCAGACGAGGTCCAGACGAAACGCTTCTTCACTGTTAGCACGCTCTCAAAGTGCTCTGCTGGAAATAAACTTGTAATGTTCTTTCTTTGGAAGCTCACCATCCAAATATTTCTACTCCTCTCTTTGTGTCGAAGCAACCTCTGATGATGCGCCAATCCTTGTTACTGTGCAGTAAAGATGTGCTATGTCTTGTTTTTATGGTAGCCCTAGCGCAAGTAGAACTAAATCATCCAAGTGTCTGAAAATAGCATGCACAAATAGAATTGTATATACGCTCACCGGACAAAATATTACACTACGTAACAAAATTTTCATGGTGATTTTTGTGTTTTAGTGCAAAAAAATAGAATATCAACATAATTTTTAAAATTTGCTTTCGCAACCATGAAAAGTATTCTTTGAATTTTTATTTTTAACTTATGAGCAGAAATTCAATTACTAAGAAGGTTCTTTACCCATAGATTTGAAATTTACCATTAGATTTCAAATATTAAGTTAAATTATTTTAACAAGTCTAAAAGTTACTTTACAGCGAGAAAATTTTACTTTCTATTTTTGAAACAAAAAGTGAAAAAAAGAGATGATTTTATCTCTAAGATGACAAACATACGTACAAAAAATAAAGAAAGCTATTTTTGTATCAATTTTCCCCTTTTGTCTGAACTACCTGTGCTCTTGTTGTAGGGTCACTAATATTTCGTCCGGTGAGCTTGTTTGTATTGATTTGTACTTGAAAACTTTACTTAACTGACCATTCATATGATATAATTGCAATAATTGTTGATGTTGAAATACATTTCATCTTATGGAGAAAATACTTATTTTCGAAAATTGACTGACTATATGATTTTTAAACCACGAACAAATCAAAAGTTTAATTTGCTGTGTACAAAATTTCCCACCGTTTTTTAAAATCATTTTGTCAGCAATATTAGCAAATTTATAGAGAAGAGTTTATTTATATATTTATAGAGACATTAAAGATTTATTTCCACATCCGTCGCTGAGGAACGGACACATGCAAGCATGTGTGTGAGAAAAAACATACTAAACATACTTCTTAAATTTTATTAAAAACACTATTTAAACTATTTAATAGGAGAAATTACCATTTTATATTCTTATCGCGAATATTTTTTTACATTTGAAGTCGTTTACTACTGCAACAATCTTTTAGTACCCCATGGGTGTAGAAACGAGTTTTAAGTGTATGAATCTTTATTGAATATTTGGCTCAGTCTGACTGTCAAGTTTGACCATGAAATTCTTTCTCGCGTTGCAAACACACATCAAGTTATACAGATATATTGGGCGCGATAATAGTCACGATGATGATATTGACATATGTCGGTTTTGAGAAGCGAAGTGTTTGTTATCAAGCTTTTTATCAACAGACCCAGCAGAAGCTGCGAGCTTTGACGTCATTGCATTGATTTTCATCGGTAGGATTACGTACCTGGCGTGTTCATGAATTATAAGTAAGGCCTTGCCTGCCAATGTTTGTGCAATGACTCGACCGTCAGTCACATTGTGAGCAATAATTATAATATTTTGCTTTAAGTTAAATACATTTTTATCTGATTTAGATAAATGAAGTAATACTTGCGTGAGTTTATTTACTCCGCGGTTATTTAAGCAACTATTATTTATTTTATGTAGATTAGTTTCATTACTGAAAATAACCAAGTCATTGCATTCTGTGCCAGCACATTCTTTATGGTGAAGCAGAAAAAGCTATTGAGGAAAGTTCACGTAAAATGTTGCATAAATCGCGAAGGAACATTACCTAAATTTTGCATTCGATTTTAATCTTGGCATTGCTTAGCTTTCTGGTATTGCTACATTGCTGGTTGGTTTTTAAGTGATTATTCNTATAGAGAAAATAATAATTATTATAATGAATATACAAAATTAAGTGGAAATATCATAATTGGATTTTTCAACTGTATTAGAAAAACTTCCGCAACTCGTCAAAATCTTCACTCATTTTTCTCTCTCATCATCAAGAGGAATATAAATAATTCTTGTTGTTAAAACGTCATTTATATTTATAACGTTATGTTTTTACTTTTAGGAAGCAGGGCTAGAGTTTTTTAAAAGTATAATAAAAGTCCAGAGACAATATTGAAGAATGGAGAGTTATTTACATTATTTACACGCAGTTTCAATACTTTAAAGAGAAAGTTAACATTCGGGTCTATTGAGCACTGCTTCCATGCACAACTTAAATCTCGCTTATGAAAATCAGAAAATTTCGTGACTAAATCACAGTTCATAGTACATTTAAGTTTGTGTAAGTGTAAGTGTGGCATAGTAAGAATTGCAAACAGCCAACATTCTTCTACCAGCGATAGTTGTACGTACAATTGAGGCCGCAAGGCAGTAAAAAAACTCATTCTAGCAACGTGAAATGTACACAGTAAAAACGTCGCACTTCCCTATTGCCTCAAGACCTAGTGATGTGTTCCTTAGAAAATTTGGAAAAGAAATATTCATTGCAGATGAGTGTAATGGAATACGAAACATTTATATTACATTTTACCTTAGATCTTGACTCATAGCCGCTTTGGTTATGTGAGTAATAAATATATCTCTTATATGGAATCCGTACTACAAGTATTTTCTAACATTTAGAAAGTATTAAACTGATTTTCTCCTAAATGAGATTATATATTATCGCTTTTTATCCCAAAATACTTGTATTGACTGAATTCCATCAAAATTGTTTGAAGGAAAAACTCTAGAAATACTCAAACCATTAATGTTTGCTTTACGGAATACGATACATTGTAAAAATTTCTTTATATTATCGGTATTAAATTTTACTATTATCGGTACTTAATTTTAAAATAACATGTTGCACTCAAATATTATAAAATAAAACAATATTATAAAGCTTTTTGTGGTAAATATGGGCGCGGTTTTCTTTTAACTTGTGTTTAACGATCAAAGTTTTAAAGTCACTAGAATGTTATTTTGAGTAGTATTATTCATATAATCGATCTTTAAAAACTTGTGTTCTTCATGCGTGAGCATAAAAGCAAAAATTTCAGTTTTATTTGCACTACATTTGAATTAATAGCGTGTAATGAATATAAACATATTGATTAATCAATATAAGTAATTAATTTTTAGTAAACTTAGGTTTAAATTGAGTAAGTGTGAAAATTTTCAAGAAAATATTTCATAGCTTAAGAATTAATTGCAAATATGAAACGACACATGATTCACTTACCAAAAGCTAATGAATTCTTCAAGAGAATTGAAATGAATATGCTAACCTGAAAGAAAGAATAAACAATATTAAATAAGCTATCGTGAAGAAATAAAACATTTCACTGGGTGATTCATACTTTTTTCTAAAGTCGTTTAGATACAAAATTCGATACTTGTCGCTTAACAATTCAACCTACCGAAAGTTTCAATAATCCTTATTTATCTTGTATCTTACATTAATCTCTTTTTTTTACGATGGTTTCACTATATCAACTTAGTAATGAACGCACGAAATATTCATAATTTGTTGTTTTTAATTTTCAATCTTCAGTCACCGAAATTCATCGAATACAAATAAATAAAATGATATATAATGTTTTGTAAAAAAGGAATTACAAGCTGCGTATGACCACGTGGAAGACAATGAACTAATTTTCTCTTTGGAGACAAGAAAGGGATCGTCTATTCCGATCGATACAAGGGCCCCAAGGTAGAGGCGGATTTAACATTTCAGAACACTCCTGAGATAAACATATAAAAGTTAGCTGGGTGTTATAATATCGACAACAACAAAAACCCTTCACAATGAACTTTCAGATTTTCAATTTTTCAAAGATAGTTAAGGGTACTGAGTTTTTATTAACAAGAGAAGGATTACTCTAGATGCGAAAGAAGAAAACAACCATATTCTGTAAAATCCTTTAAACAAATTTGTTACCTTTGAAATACACAAAAAATACATCGGTTTTTGGTAATTGTTTTTGCGAACATTTTCGTTATTTTCCTCGGATTTTGTGGCCGTGCGTACGTGACATTACCGCTAATTTGCGAAAACTATGCGTAGTGATAATGTATTGCTCCATTTTTGGAAAATCTTAAGTACACGGCGGAACGGCTTTTCTCATGGATCCATTGACTCTGAAACTGGACCTAGTGCCATGAATCCAAGATGGCAAGTGACTTGATACCTAAGGTTCTTATGGGGGGAGTTTGTTAAATGTTCTTTGAATTTTTAAAGTTTGTCTTTTATATTAATTTGTGTTTCAGGGTTAGCATGTTCGTTCGTCATTGAGTCGTTTAAAGTTCAATTCTCGGCATGACAGGATATTTGTAGCTTTTTACTTCAATGTCCCGGTACGACAAGCAAGAATATGGTGCCCACAGGGGTCAGAAAGTGATCCTTTGTTCTGAATAGTGATAATGGACAGCATATTATGGGCCCTAGAACGTGAGAAAATAGTAGTAGTCGCATATGTAGATGATTTAACTGTACTCGCATTTGCAAATTCACGCCGTGCTTTAGAACAAGAGATCCATACTTTACTAAACATCTATGCAACAGCTTGTGCGAAATACGATATACATCTATCAGTTGCTAAAATGATAATTCTATGGTTTGGGCACACGGAGGTAAATAGGAGGAACTTCATTGTTCGGCTCAGTGACAAACTAGTGCAGATAAATCGGACGCATCGTTACCTAGGAGTGATTCTGGACGGAAGTTTGAATTTTGAAGAACATCTGAGTTATATAGCCAAACGTGTCAGGGCAATATTGTACAGCATGATGAGGGTGGGAATCCATCATTACAACATCATTAGAAAGGATTTGCAGACATTATACACGGAAACAATGATACAAGTTATAGTTCATGGATGTGTGGTGTGGGGAAAAAGGTTAGTATATATTAATTATTAACAACGATTAAGACAGAGACAATGTTTGTTAATACAACAGAGTGTTACAAAACGGTATAAACAGATGCTTTAAATGTCTTAAACGGGATTACTAGCAATTGACCTTTACGTGCAAAAAGTATGGTACAGAAATACACTAAGGCAGAGTGGGACAATAATGCTGAATGAGGAGGAGATACACGCAATAGACAAAACTTCGTGAACTAGATTGACAAACTTCATAATGACAACATGGCATACCCGGTGGAGAGCGAGTAATAAAGACCGTTTGACTATATCCCGGATGTAAAATTTGTTAAGAAAAACAGAAAGTGGTTCAAACCGCCACGAGTAAAGTATGTATGCCTGACTGGACATGGAGCATTCCGAGCGTACTTGGTACGCTTCAAAATAGATGACAGTGATGAATGCGAATGCATGCAGGGAAGAGAAACACCAGACCATAATTTATGGGATTGATTGCGTTATGCTCCAGAGAGAGAGAGAGAGAAATTTCTGCGGGAGTTTGGATGCATTGATAATAAATAAGAAAGAACATCATCGATTCATCGAGACAGACACCAAATACAACGTATTTGAAGACTTCATGAGCCGTATAGGACAATCACGATAGGCAGTAGAAGATGGACCCACCTCAACTCTCGTTAGGAACTGGTAACGCCTCTATAGCACCAGGGAGATGTAAAATTGAAGAAAAACATAAAGTGAGATCCTTGTTTTGCAAAATCAACGTATACAAGGAGACTGTCAGTCATAGAAATAAAATTAAAAAAAATGTCCCGGTTCATATATAGCTGTGACCATCGGAATGCATACACTTCTCCTTCTATTCACCTCCTACTTCTCCTAGAATCACTAACTCTTGCTATTACTAACCACTTCTACTAACCCCTCCACGTCGTCAAGTTGTTGGTTAACCCAGCTGCCGGCCCACGAACCAACAAAGGCCCTACGGCACACCTACCTCCTATCGTCCCAAGTGGATAAGCTTCAATAGCACGCTACATTTACCATTTACAAATACTGCAACAAAAATATTAATTTAGAAATCTCTTAGATTGCGGTGAACCTCACCGCTAGGTAACAGATTAAACATGTTACGTCGAATGAAAATGGGAGACGAGACCGGGGATCGAACCCGGGACCTTGAGCTTTGCGCGCTCATGCGCCTACCGACTGCGCCATCCCGCTCGCTACCCGT